>JAPKLW010000849.1:53446-130001 GCA_026898455.1 Plectranthus barbatus
TCTTCGTTCTTCATCCTCGACCCGTTCAATTACAGATTTGAAAATACAGAAACTATTCTATTACAATTTCAAATCTATTCTAATCACGGATTTTCTCGTGATTTTACAAAACAATTCAGCCATACACGGATAAACCACCGCGGGCTGAATCAACGGGTTGCCACGAGGAACAAAAACCAACATCCACAATAATAAAATCATACATGCATATTATCGAATTTAATTATGTACAACAGAGCCATAAATCAGAAACCTAGCTCTGATACCAATTGTAGGGTTTTTCCGTGAACCGAATCACCAAAACCAAACTGAACCGGATCGATCTATGGATATTGCTCATAATTAATTATTCTCAAAACCCTAGCATGCTCCTATGAATTTAATGCATAATTGTGGATTGAGAGATTTCCGTAAATCCGTAGTGTCTGTACCGATCTTTTGCGTTTGAATTCCAAAATCCTATTCAACCACGCAATCCGATTTCTCTGCGGAAACAAAAATTAGTAAACTAATTTCTAGAGAAAATCGAAAATGAAGAAAGGGAAAGAAGAAATATGTCGTTCTCCAGATTAGATCTTCAGATCTGTGTCCCGGTGCTGTTCAGATCTACTACTGGTGAGGACTCCGTAGATCTGTGGCTTGAGCAGGACCAGAATCAAAATTCTCCTCCTTCTCCTCTTGGGATCGGCGCCTCTTCTCTCTTTGCCCTAGGGTTTCGACTGATTTGAATAATCACACAAGGTAGCTAGGGTTTATAGAGAGAGTGGTCTATTTATAGACCCAGGGTTTTATCCCTAATGGGCTACTGGGCTCAATTCAGCACACTTATTTGGGCCAGACCTGGGACCTAATGCAAATAATAAAGTGGACCTATAAATTAATTAATTCCCATGTCCAGAACCCAGGACACAATTAATTATTTAATATTAATTCTTTTTCACCACAGAATTAATACTGACCCACCCCTTTATTACCACGCTGTGAGAACGGGTTTCATTAATTGATAATCCCCATATTTAAGGTTACCGGACATCCATTAATTAATCGGAGCCTCTGACAAGCTCTAACTACAATTAATTAATATCTTATTAATTCCTGAGTAGTACCACTCAAACCTTATCACTCGTGCCTTAACTTAATCAGCCTGCAGGACTTTGGCACGATGAATGTTATTGAGCTCCTCAGGGAATGTCCCCATCCCATTACTCGGATATGGTTACCTAAGTTCAGTCTCAGGCGGTACTACTGGAATTGCTGTTACCCAAGATGCGGATATACGAAGGCGCTGTGTTGGCTCTCCACCATGGCAAGTCAAAGCAACAGTCAACCCGTGCAAACCCCTGAACCTTCGTTAGGGTTTGGACTCAATCAATATAACGAGATCTTTTATTTGCTGATGTCAGACAGATGAATATATCTCACTGCGGTCCATCAATACGCCAGCTCTGGGTACCAGCATGTCAAGTAACCAAGACAGACTACTTATTCCGACAATGTCGCAGCCATCCGGACAGACGTATCCTCATACGCTGTCTCGGCTGTGATAATGTTTATGTCTCACTAGGTTAAGTGATCATACTGTCTTCTGCGATCTACAACACGCCGTATGATCGTCCCTATCGGTGAGACAAGAGGATACCGTTGTTCATACATGTACGATTGTTAACAGATAGGAGAAATAAACCGTTGTATACACATTGTAATAAATGCTTTCAGTATACAAAACCCATCATGTAAATGATATGATAATATCAAAGCTCAAATCTGATGGCTTTTGTCAAGTCTTAAGTATTAACACACACAAATTCTTGGCAATTCAAAAGTCTAATTTCGACATGCTTCGAAATCAATGATTATGCCCCTATCATTGGTTCAAGTAGGAATCATACTCCTTAAGTTCATCAAGAGTAAATCTCAAATCCAAATCAGGTTCAACACACTCACACACAAACATGCACACACCTAACAACATCAACTATACAATCCACGAATGCAATCTAAATGGCAAGAGAAAGTGTTACAAAGTGTTACCCACCGCTCCCCAACGACCTTATTGTACCTACTACACAAACACAAACATGCTACCTATTGAGCATAAATCACTTCCAACAATAGATCATATCCACCAAAACAAAATCTCACATCCAAAATTAACAAATCCAACAACTAACATTCTCATCCAAGCACCTCTCCACCAATCAAAACTTATCTGGGGTCACACTAACTCTCATGCTCTCATGCTCAATTATTAAACCTAATCTAATACAAATGCATGAAATAATGAAGAAAATAATGCGATAAATGAGACTAAATACGAGCTTATCAGGGGTCACACTGACTCTTTTCTACTCATAACTTGGCATCTCTCCGAGCACTTTGAGGGACTGACCAACTCTTTCGTCTTGTAACCATTTCACTCCACACCTTTCTCAAACACCACGCCACAACTAAAATGAATTTTTCACAAACTGGATCAAGTAAGTGATGTGCCTTACTTCTTTCTTCGATGGCCAAGTACACAAAGGATATGCTTTGGTCGTCAAAATTCTTAAGATGTGGTGTAGCCACCTTGGCATGTGTTATGTAACCGAAACCACAAAGGTGTGCTTGGTGTGGCTTCCTTTCATTCCACACTTCAAATGGCATACGATCTTTAATTATTTGCTTTAGTTAGCAGTCGATTGAGGATATAAACAGCATGTCGAAGTACCGCCCATCAATACTTGTTCGGCACACTCATGCTCTTGAGAAGTGAACGAGCCATTGTCATTACAGTCCTCTTACGTCTTTCCACCAAACCATTCTGCTGTGAGGAATATGGTGTAGTGAGATGTTGTTCGGTCCCTGCCTCATCACACACTTTGTGAGGTCATCATAGAGAAATTCACAGCCTTGATCAGATCTATGAACTTTCATCCGATGACCACTCAAATTCTCAACCAACTATTTGGTCTTTAAAAATACGGAGCACGCCACATTCTTTGATTTTATCACATGCAACCAAACCAACTAGAGAAATCCTCAATAATTAACATAAAATATTGATTACCTCTGGTAGTAATTGGAGTGATCGAACCACACAGGTCTATATGCAGCAGCTCAAGTGGCCTCTTTGCTCGAAACTTAGCTTTTGCTACGAACGGTTGTTTTGTCTGCTTTGCCATAAGTCATGTTCGACAAAGCTATTTTGGGGGTGTGATTGGTGGAACTCCTGTTTCCATTTTGTTGTTTGTGATAGCCCTCAAAGCTTTAAAGTTGGTATGACTGAGGCTAGCATAACACAACCACATCGGATTATCGGGGCTCACCAAATAACTCATTGGGGTCACCACCTGCAACTCAATGTGGTAAAGAAGGTTCTGTGTTCGCTTAACCTTCATAATTTGCCGATGAGGGTTCTTTGATAAAATTTCAATCTCCTCGTTATCCATAAAGACTTGATGGCCCGACTTAGTTAGTTATCCAAGGCTAACCATACCGCTTTGAAGTAGAGGGATGTAATATACCACTTCGAGCTGCCAGTGTTCACAATTTTTGCACTGAAGAGTACAAAATGCGCTTTTTCTTGATTATGCACTGTTGAACCATCACCGAACCTCACATTCCTGATAATTTCTTCATCAATGGCCAGTATCAAGCAATTAATTAAAACTCAGACATAATTAAAATGTGAATGGAAAAGGAAAATCGAATTAAATAAATAATTGCATAAAGTTCAATAAAATTTCAAACCCTAGAATCCACAATGAATTTAGTCAATCATGCTAAGTTCCATAATTACAGAGGAAAGAAGAGACAAAAATATGGAAAATATTGAAACCAAAAACCCGTAATCTTCAATCTTCGTTCTTCAAATTCTGCTCCGTTCTAGCTTTCTCCTGACGTTCTCTCTAAAAAATAATGGTGAAGGGTCGATTTTACAATTTGGAAGACTCTATTTATACCTATCTTCGCTAAGACCAAAAAGATATGGGATTTGTACCAAAATTCATCACTTTTTACCCGATCGGCGACCCATAAAGCAGAATTAGCGGTCGTCGTTTTCGCGCACGGGTTGCTGAAATTGCTTCGAACAAAAACAGGTGAAAATCCAAAATCAGCGACCAAACTACATTTTTGGCGATCGCCGTTTTTGAAATTTGGTTGTCTTTCTCGTCACGAACGGGAATTGTGCTTTTTTGTTGATCTTTCTCACTTCTTCCTTTTCTCGATGCAAGCTAGCATCGATTAGCCCCATGGTACTTAGTCAAATCCTGCAAACGGCTCAATTGTGCGTGAAATCTACATAGATAACCAAAAACCAAACGAAACGTAATAATTTCTCAAAGAATAAAAATAATGCACAGAAATACCACGTAATGATCTAATCTAAGGCAAATTGTTAGGAGATTCACATCAGCAAAATGCACAAATTGAGTGTTTATCAACCCCCCAAACTTAAACTATTGTTCGTCCTCGAACTATGAGGAAAACAAATGAAAGAAAAAGATAAACACGAGGGGTGCATTTATTGATAAAAAATTGTTTCAGACACAAAAGGGGTTTTCCCACACCAACAACTGCAACAATCGTCAATTAAATGCAATCAATCACTGTTTCAATCTCGACCTCTAAATCTGCTTCTCACAGGATAGTGTATCACTCATATTTCGCTTTATATTGTAAGAAGGGCTAGTGTATACTCTCAAATTGTCAACTGTACAACTTCCCTACCATAGGCTTGCTCATTATCTAAACTCTCTATTGACTTTGGGAATGCTAGAACAAAGATAAAAAAGGTCTTTTTTAGATTCTAATGTAGGCACATTGGTGAAGGTATGAAATTTTTAGCTAAGTGACTAAACATATTCATCCTTATAACTTCATTCACAAAAAACTCCTCATCCTATACCATACTCATGTATCGACTGACTACTTATATACTAATAACACTTCCCTCCTTTTTTTATGTATATGAATATGAATATACAATACTATGACTCAAATCAGAACACTTGTGCACACATTGTGCATTTTATTAGGCTACACATTGGCACCTTTTTTTTATACATACTTATATTTATAAACATATATGACTATACTGTCCACCCAAAGGCTTTTGGAATATGTACTACTATAAACTACTGCGTTTTCACCACCTAACATCAACAGATACCATATACTTCCATCCACACCTCCTATCATCCGGTTTAGAAAAAAAGGTATGTAAGCTCAACGGGTTTAGCAAATGATTATGTAGTGGGTTAGTGTTTGGGTTTTAATGAGGCTTATGAAACGATGACCTAAGATCATATCTAAGTTTATGACATTCCTCTTGCAACTTTGAGACAGAAACCAGAGCAAGTTCTAGAGGTAAAGTGCACAGTGACATACTCTCAATCAAACGAATACAGACTTAAATTCTCACAGGCTAAGCATATCCTAGAGGCCAAAATCAATTCCGTAAAAGTATGCACCTCATCAACTCATATACAAATCATTAATACAGGTTTCATGAGAAAGAAAAAGTTGTCCTCATTAACTTTGATCAATAATGCAAATACAACCCGTACCAAACCATTCAATTTTCGGTACAATAAAATAATAGAGTTTCCCAAGTATAGACAAACTGGACACTTAAACTAAGATAAAAAATAAACTAAGATAGAAACAAATACACTGGTTCACTGATTCACATTAATACATCAAGTGCAATATCAAATCAGATAAAAATAAAAACAAAGAAAGAAAAAGATAAAAAGATAGAAAGGGAGAAACACACATCGCCTGATCACATCCCCCTCCCCCAAACTTATTCCATACAAAGGAAAGAATAAGTTTGTGGGGAAAAAGATCACGAAGATGTGTGTGAGACCTCGATATGTCCTCACTATGGAGGTGGCCAGTACTACGGAAAATGAGCCATGAATTGGCACATCTGCTCCTCGGACTCCTGCTGGCGCCGCCACCCCACCTGCTGTTGTGCCCACTGATGTCGCTGGTCATCCTCGAAGGATCTCCTGGCAGTCCAATCCCGGTGCTGCTCCTCCTCGAAAGAGCAGCGCTTGACAGCATATGAGACCTAAGCCTCAGACAATGCCTGGAGCTGTGCGCTCCAATCCCCCCACTACTGCTCCTTGTGGCGCAGCCGCTCCTCGAATGCCACACGGTGTGTGCGATGCTCGTAATAAGTAGAGGACTCGCCCTAATTCCTACGGGAAGTCTCACCTTGCTATGTGCGGGGTGGCTGCTCCAAATAGGGTGGCACATCAGCGGGCTGCTCCCTGTCAGTCTCATGCTCAGTATCTCCCACATCCTCATCTTGTATGTGGGGTCCCCCATGCTCTGCCTCAACAACTTGAATTGCCTAAATATGGGCTAGAGTGTCTAACTGCCAATTCTTACGGTAGGGGCGAAGCCCTACATTAGTGAGCTCGGGATTCGGTAGCGGAAAGTAAGGCGGTGTGCGCTGGCAGAAGAAATAGGGAGGGTGGCTAGTCTGGATGAATCTGAGATCGGCCAACCGCTGCAAGGTAAGCAGCTCAATTGGCTTGGGCAGCTGACGACCAATGCTATCTCGATCAAAAGTATGATAGGAATCCAGAGACCCCCAATGCAGATCGGACTGCGGGTGGCTGAAGCTACCCTGCTAGACTGCTGGAAAAAGAGCTAGGCAAAGTTGAGGTGTTGCCGGTGCACCATGCAGTACAATACCATGAGCTCGATATCCCTTATTGAGCGGTTATCCTTTCTAGCAAACAGGGTGTGTGCCAAGATGCGCTGGATGATCCGAAAAACTGGGTTCCGGATCATGGAAGCCTTGCAGAGTCCAAATGCCCATTCAGGAGCGGTTGGGCCGCAGAGCTGAGGCCAAAAGACCTTAGCGTTGAACCCCCAGGGTTTGTTATACTCTCCAATGTTAAGCACTCGAAATTCTCGATTGATATCTTGAGCAGATATGTGTCGGTCTATGTTCATTGCTCGGAAATTGGAACCCGCCGGTGTGTTTCTGCCCACGGTGGTGAGCGTGAGTGTGCTCAACACCTCCAAAGTTAGTCGCCGGTAGGTGTGGGCCTCCATAGTCAGAATTGGGCCCCAACCAATCCCCTCTAAAAGTTCTTTGACGTTGTCATAAAGCCCCAATGCACGCAGAGCCTCTAAGTCAATATACCGGGTCCCTTCAACCCCTCGTGCTCCATCCCGTGGAGTTGGATGCCCAAAGATTCCGGTGTGTTTGGATCGGCAGCGGCGCGGCGTCTAGGTGCCATAACAATCCTGCACACAAAACAGTAGAATCAAAACCAGCAACCAAAACAAAACAAGGAAAAAAAACTATGAAAGCAAATAGAACAAATCCCCATGACTCAAATACAAACAAGTTCACTTTCCCAACTCTAAATAATAATAATAGCAATATCCACATTCCTCAAATCCACAATCAACTTCATCAACCCTAGGACTCAAGCAAAATTTCCACATGCAAATGAGACTCTAACCTAAATAAATCATCACCAAAATGACTCAACCAATGCACAAAATTAAACAATTCTAAAAGAGCTAGAGGAACATGTAATACAAGTAATTCAACAAATAAACCTCAATATTCAAAGTCCCCCAAACTCAAAGCCCTAGACCAAATATAACTCAAATTCACAAATCCAAACCCCCAAATCAACAATTTAAACCTAAGAGTGCTAATTGATTCAACAATAATCAAAATAATCAAATTAGGATATCAATAATTCAATTCAACATCAATTTTATCAAAACCCAACACAATTCACGATGGGAACAACAATGCAAAAATAAATCCCCGAATTGGACTCACCAAAGACAACGAAACATGAAGCAGTAATCAAAATTACGAGTAAACAAAAGAGAACATGAAAATTTACCTTGATTTGATGCAAAAATTTGAAGAAAAATCGCAACCCTAGGATTTTGGGGTTTTTTGAATTTTGGACGAAATTCGAAAATTTATTCGGATGAAAACGTTCACAATGAAGTGGGTAAACAATGCTTAAGAGGAATTTGAAAATTTAGAAGTGTGGAAGTAGGAATTTTAGAGAGAAGGTGGAAAAATTCTTGTGGGTCTTTTTTTATGTTAAGAAAGATGATGAATGTAAGGAGAGAGAGAGGAGGGCTCATGTTTTTTAATCGCGTGTCTAGACAAAATCGGCGATCCAGATACAAAATCAGCGATCGCTGTTTGTGTCCAGGATCGCCGAAATTGTCACGAACGTAAATTTAAAAAATGACAAAAATAGCGACCAAACCAACGAAATTGGCGATCGCCGAATTCTTTTTCTGGTCGCTGATTTTGCTTCGAACCTGAATTAATTTTGACGACGAACTTGGCGACCCATAGTACACGTATGGCGATCGTTGTTTGTGTAAACGGGTCGCCGATTTTGTTTTTTTGAGCAAAACATCGCATTTCCATCTCTTTTCCTGCACCCAATGAACTCAACAACCACACATGAACGTATAATGTGGAAAATGGGGTAAAACAACACAAAAACGACCAAATTAAAGCAATTAAAAGCTAATAAAAGTTGGGTTGCCTCCCAACAAGTGCTTTATTTAATGTCTGTAGCTAGACACAGCATTAGACAGTCTATGGATCCTCTAGATAGAGTTGACACACAAAAGATACGGACTCAGAATGAACATACTTTTTAACTCTTTGACTATTAACTGTAAAGTTCATGCCATTAGACCCAAGCAAGTCAAGAGTTCCATTAGAGTTTACCTTTTGAATAAAGTATGGACCAGTCCATCGAGACTTCAATTTCCCATGGAACAAACAAAGGCGAGAATTAAAGATAAGTACCTGATCACCTGGGGTGAAGTCGCGGCTACGAATGCGCTGATCGTGAAACTTCTTGGCGCTACTTGTACAGTCTTGAACTCTTATTGGCTTCAGTGCGGAACTCTTCAAGCTCAGTGAGCCGAAGACACCTCTTTTCCACTGCAGCCTTCAAGTCCCAATTGATTTTCTTGACAACCCAAAAAGCCTGGTGCTCCAATTCCACCGGTAATTGATACGACTTCCCAAACACCAATTGGTATGGAAACATACCTATTGGAGTCTTGAATGTTGACTTGTATGCCCATAGAGCATCATCAAGGCGAGTAGCCCAATCCTTCCATGAAACTACAGACTTTTCCAGGATCTGCTTAATCTCGCGATTAGCTAACTCCGCCTGCCCATTGGCTTGGGGATGATATGGAGAAGTGATTTTATGGTGAACTCCATATTTAGCCAACAGACTTCCCAACCACTTATTCTTGAAGTGCGACCCTCCATCGCTCAGTAGTGCTCGAGGTGCTCCAAAGTGAGTTAGAATGTTCTTCTGAAGGAATTTCAGCACCACCTTCGTGTCACTGGCCATGGTGGGGATAGCTTTAACCTACCGGCTAAATAATCCACAGCTAAGAGGATGTACTAGTATCCATGGGACTTAGGGAATGGTCCCACGAAATTGATGGCCCAAACATCGAATGGCTCGATCTCCAGCGTGTATTTCTGAGGCATTTCATCCTTCTTTGATATGTTCCCCATCCTCTGGCATCGATCACAGCTGGACTGACCACAAATTTTTGATAGTCACGGTAAATAGTAGGCCAATAAAAACCACTGGTGAGGATCTGTATAGTTGTCCTGTTCGCCGCGCAGTGGCCACCATATGGGGACAAGTGAAAGTCCTCCATCATTTGATACCTCTCTTGCATCCTGATGCACCTCCGAATCACAATATCAGCACAACGATGGTAGAGGAAGGGCTCATCCCAGTAGTAGAACTTGCAATCATGCAAGAATTTCCTTTTCTGATGTGAGGATAGATCAGGTGGTAGCACACCAGCAACCAAGTAGTTCACCAAATCCATATACCATGGATCTACCCACTCAACTACGAGCAGCTGCTCGTTCGGAAACACCTCAGTGATGCAAATCCGAGGATCATCTCCCTCCACCAGATTCTCAAGCCTAGATAGATGGTCCGCCACCACATTCTCGCACCCCTTGTGGTCTTTGATCTCCATGTCAAACTCCTGTAGTAGTAGAATCCATCGAATCAGTCTCAGCTTTGCTTCATTCTTCTCAAACAAATAACAGATGGCAGCATGACCCGTATACACCACCGTCTTCGCCCCAACCAGATAAGCACGAAACTTATCAAATGCGAACACCACAGCCAGCAGCTCTTTTTCAGTGGTTGTTTAGTTGATCTAAGCTTCATCCAAGGTCTTGTTTGCATAGTGGATGACTCTGAAGATCTTGTTCCTTGTTTGTCCCAGGGCAGCTCCAACCGCAGCATCACTGCATTGCACATCAGGACAAAGGGCTCTGACCAGTCCGGTGAGATAAGAATCAGAGCAGTAGTAAGGGCCTGCTTCAACTTCTCAAAAGCCTGCAATGCTCATCAAAAACAAACTTTGCATCTTTAACAAGTAATGAACTAAGAGGTTTAGAGATTTTAGAAAACTCACTGATAACACTCCTGTAGAAGCCTGCATGACCCAAGAAGCTCCTCACTGACTTCTCATTAGTGGGCGGTGGCAACATTGAGATCGCAAAGATCTTTGCACGATCCACCTCCAAACCTGCAGCAGAAACTTATTGACCGAGGACAATTCCCTCTCGCACCATAAAATGACACTTTTCCCTGTTCAACACAAGGTTAGTTTCCTGACAGCGCTGCAGTACAGTAATCAGGTTTTCTAAGCAGTTATCAAATGAATGACCAAATATAGAAAAATCATCCATAAACACTTCAATTATATTTTCTACTAGTCCCCTAAAGATAGACATCATACATCTTTGGAAGGTAGCAGGAGCATTACACAATCCTAAAGACATTCGTCTATATGCAAAAACACCATAAAGACAAGTAAAATGAGATTTATGTTGGTCCTCAGGGGCTATAGCTATTTGGTTATATCCAGAATAACCATCTAGAAAGTAATAAAAATCATGGCCTGCCAACCTATTTAGCATTTGATCAATAAAGGGAAGAGGAAAGTGATCTTTACGAGTAGCACTGTTAAGTGCTCTATAGTTGATACACATCCTTCAGCCGGTAACAGGTCTCTGAGCGATCTCCTGGCCACTCTCATCCTTGATGACTGTAGTACTTCCCTTTTTGGCCACTACTTGAGTAGGACTCACCCACTCACTATCTGAAATGGCATAGATCAGGCCATCATCCAACAACTTCAGAACTTCCTTTCGCACAACTTCTTGCATGATTGGATTTAACCTTCGCTGCGGCTGCACCTTGGGTTTGTATCCATCCTCTAGTAGAATCCTGTGCATATAGATAGAAGGGCTAATACCCTTGTTGTCAGATAACGACGACCCAATAGCAGATTGGTGGTCTCTCAAAACAATCAATAATCTATCTAACTGAATATAAGAAAGGGTAGCTGATACAATTATCGGATAGGTATCATTTTCTCCCAAGTAGGCATAACTCAGATGATCGGGTAAGGCTTTAATTCCAGCACTGGTGGCTCCTTATTTTCCTCTTGCCTCATAGCCTTTTTGCAAGCTTCCTCTTCTTCCTCCTCGCTCCTCAACTTCAGAAAGTGGGCACTCTACACCTTGTTCTTCTCACCTGCACCATCTAAGGCTAGAACAGACTCTAGCAGCTCATCACAGACATCATATAATTCATCACAAGAGCAAACATAATTTTACAGCCCATAATCTAAAGAATCAGAAGAAACAATAGAGGAGTCAAAGGGATACATAACCTGGACCATGTCACACACCTCAAAGCAGTCACTAGAGTCATGCCTCTCCATGGATTTGTAGATGGAGAAGGTGATCTTCTCATCATTCGCCCTCAAGGTCAGCTCTCCTTTCTTCACATCTATGAGAGCATCAGCAGTGTGTAGGAAAGGCCTCCCCAATATCAGTGGGATGTTCCTATCCTCTTCCATGTCCAACACCACAAAATCAGCTGGGAAAATAAATTTCCCAACTTTTACCAACACGTCCACGATCACCCCTTTAGGGTAGTTCACTGAACTGTCAGCCATCTGAAGCCTAATAATGGTGGGTTTGATATTCGCAACCTGGAGCTTCTTAAAGATGAAGAGGGGCATCAGATTGATGCTAGCCCATGAATCACAGAGAACCTTCTCGAAGTTCTGCCCCCAATCACACAGGTAATAGAAAAGCAACCTGGATCAGCCTTTTTCACTGGCATCTTTTTCTGAATAATAGCGTTCCATTCTTTGAACAAGTTAACAGTCTCGAATGCTCCAAAGGGCTTCTTCTGGGTAACCATATCCTTCAAAAACTTCATATACCCAGGAATTTCCTGCACAACTTCGATGATAGGAAGATTGATGTGGATCTTCTTCATGTGCTCCAGGAACCTCTTGTACCTCTCCTCCTTTTGCTTCTTAGCAAATCTCTATGGGAAGGGAACAACGATAGGACCAACAGGTTTGGTACTGTCTTCAGGACAAGTACCCTTGCACTTTTGAACTCGTTCTTCTTCAGGAAGAACATGAGAAGGTTGTGCAACTTCAGGTTGCACAGGTGTATCAACGGGCACAGATGGGCCCTCATATCCTCTGCCACTACGAGTAGTAATAACATTGCAGTGGTCATCGGGTTCACCACAGTGTTGCTAGAGAACTGTCCAGGAGTATGCCGATTGCCCATCACATTGGCAAATTGAGAGATCTACGTATCAATCTGCTTCATATGCTTTCCTATCTCCCCCATGCCAGTTTGCAGCTCAGAAATTTCCCCCTTCATTTTACTTATCTTAGCATTAGACACAGAAATAAACTGAGTCAGGAGCTCCCTCATGCTCAGCTCCTTAGGCTCATTAATAGCCCCATTGGTTACAGAAAACCAGGTGGGGGCTGTAGTGAATTGTTCGGGTTGGAGTAGGGAAAATTGGGGTGATTTCTATTGTTAGGATGGTACGCCATATTCCACACTAAATACCCCCTGTTGTTGTTGAAGTTCCTCTGATTTACATAGTTAGCATCTTCAATCTACATTTCAGCCCTCTGATCAAATCCGAATTGGACGAATTATTCTCCAGCTTAGTGAGACGGGTCTCCAGTGATTTGGTAGAAGCGGCTACCTCCTGTCTCATCAACCTGACCTCAGCAGCCAGATCCCCAGTGTCATCAACTGCTGCCACTCTGCGCTCATTCCTATTTGCGGGCCAGTTGTATTCACTCTTTGCCATAGTCTCCAGCAGACTCAACCCTTCCTGAGGAGGTCTAGCAGTAAGGGACCCTCCAGCTGAAGCATTCACATGCTTTTGGGTCTCATTATCAAGCCCCCCACATAAAAATAGCAAACCTAATGCTTCTTAATAAATCCATGGCAGGGGCAAGCGCGCAGCTGATCCTTGTAGCGCTCCCATGCCTCATATAGAGACTCTCTCGAAATTTGCTAAATTGAGCAATTTGAGTCTACAGCCTGATAGTCTTGCTGGGGGGAAGAACTGGATCAGAAATAGCTTACATAGCTCCTCCCAAGTTGTAATCTCACTGCAGTTCAGTGATAGATACCAAGATAAAGCTCTATCACACAGTGTGAAGGAAAATAGTCGCAGTCTGATGTAGTCAATCGGCACCTGGTTCTTCGTGACTGTATCACATAGTAGTAGAAAGGACTGGATGTGCTCATGAGGGTCCTTAGATGGTAGTCCCCCAAACTGGTTCTGTTGAGCAGTATGAATCAGACCAGTCTTCAGCTCAAAATTGGGCATGTCCACCTTCAGCCCGAAATTAGCGTGACGATGCCTATCAGTCATAGGCTCATACATCTCATCAATGGTAGGCTGCCGAGGCGCTGCTGAAGGCTGCTGCGCCTGAAGTTTCAGATTCATCTCTTGCAGCTGCCTCTGCAACTCAGCTATATGTGCTGCTTGATTGTCAGCCATTGGAGAAAGCTAACTTTCTTCTAGCGGAGTTCCTTCGACAGGTGGCCTCGATCTCCGGATTTATGGGTTCAAGTGTTGGACCCTTCAATTTGGTTCGCATATACTACCTGAAACAGAAAACAATAAGTGATCAACACAGAAAACAAAACAAATTAAAATAAATGCAAAAAATAAATTCTAGAGTAGTGGCGCAATATCAGAATTAATGTTAATTATAAATCTATGCAATCCCCGGCAAAGGCGCCAAAAACTAGATAGCGTATTTTTCAACACGCTGTTATGCAAGTGTACAGACCACTGCAGATGGCAAGTAATAATTTATCGAACAAAAAGATTGCAGGCGCGATGTATAACCAAGCACTAAAACATAGATATATTACTACTATCTAGACAAATCGGTAAAGGAGTTTGTTTAATTAACCTAGGTAATATTTGAAAAATAGATATTTAAAATGGAAACTAAAAGTTGAGTTTAGAAAATATATGGAGAACAGGATTCAAGGGCAATCGACTATGATGAACAATTAAACAACATTTATTTAATTTCATTCCAATTTAATTTTCAAACACATGAGTTAATCGCATTTATGTGATCATGTGATTCTTCTGAACTTTAAACCATAACATGGAAATAAAAGACCTAATGACTCCTTCCGGACGCGCAAGAGGTCTTCTACTCTTGATAAAAACCTTAGATTTTGAAACCCTTTAATAATTCAAATTTCTTCCGGACATTCAATTTATTAAATCTAATCATCCTGCATCTCATTGATAAACCTAGACCTTCCAGTTCAAGAATTACCAATTAAATTGCCATCAATGGCCAGTATCAAGTAATTAATTAAAACTCAGACATAATTAAAATGCGAATGGAAAATAAATCGGATTAAATAAATAACTGCATAAAGTTCAACAAAGTTTCAAACCCTAGAATCCACAATGGATTTAGCCAATCATGCTAACTTCCATAATTATAGAGGAAAGAAGAGACAAAAATATGAAAAACATTGAAACCAAAAACCTGTAGTCTTCAATCCCAAGTCTTCAATCTTCATTCTTCAAATTCTGCTCCGTTCTAGCTTTCTCCTAATGTTCTCTCTAAGAAATAATGGTGAAGTGTTGATTTTACAATTTGGAAGCCTCCATTTATACTATCTTCTCCAAGCCCAAAAAGATATGGGATTTGTACCAAAATTCGTCACTTTTTACCCAATCGGCGACCCATAAAACAGAATCGGCAATTGCCATTTTCGTGCACGGATCGCCAAAATTGCTTCGAAGAAAAACGGGTGAAATTACAAAATCGGCGACCAAATTACAATTTCGGCGATCGTCGTTTTTGCAGTTTGGTCGTCGTTCTCGTCACAAATGGGAATTGTGCTTTTTCATCAATATTTTCTCACTTCTTCCTTTTCCCCATACAAGCTAGCATCGTTTGGCCCCATGGTACTTAGTCAAATCCTGTAAACGACTCAATTGCGTGAAATCTGCATAAACAACCCTAAACCCTAAACAGAACCAAACGTAATAATTTCTCAAAGAATATAAATAATGCACAGAAATACCACGTAATGATCTAATCTAAGGGAAATAGTTAGCAGATTCACATCAGCAAAATGCACAAAATGAGTGTTTATCAAGTGCCCAAACTCATTGCAATTATATCAATGAATGTGATTCTTTTTGCAGCCACCTCTATCGGAGCCACCTGCTCCATCTCTTCGTGGTGGTCCTCCTCGACCAACTCTTCCATGGCCTCTGCTTGGATTTCTTCCCCCTCGTCCACGGTTTCCACCATCAGTGGAAAACCTCTTCCACTAGGTTGATGAGTCTCCCCCATCCTTCGTTTCCTCTAGTGCTTGCGCACTCTTTGAAAGACTTAAGACTTCTTCATCAAATGTCTTTTTCTCAAGGTCATATAACTTCTTGATGTCAGTTGCCACACCGATAAACCTTTTTAGTACCGTGTTGAATAACTTATGTACTAGCACAACATCACTGCGTGATTCTCCAAGAAATTACACTCTTCAGTGTCGGCAATCATGCATTATTCACCCGTTCTACACCAACAAACCTTGTCTTGAGATTGTCTCATACCTTATTTGTTGTCTTCTTCTTGGTCATTTTCTTGAGAAGATCTTCCACAAGCACTTGTGGGAGGTGCAACCTCACCTTCTTGTCTAGTCGGGCTTCAACTTCTACACCTTTTGTTGGCTCAGCTGCCTCCCACACTTCTTGGTCCTCCATCATAGCTTGCACACGAATAACCCAACTGGTGTAATTCACGAGTCAACTATGGGTACAGGAACAAACTGTTCCCATGTTGCACCCGTAATGTTTCTGCCGTTACCATGACCGTGTTATCCCACTGTATGTATTTGGGCATAAACCAGGGCTCTGGTATTACTTGTTGGCTATTTCAGCCGAAATGAGGATCACAACCTATATTTTATAATCGTTAGTGATGGATTTATATATTGAAAGCATTATGATTGGTATATTATGTACAAGGTTGATTGGTTAATATACTGGGAATCATGAATGTTATATGATCATCTCTTGTCTTAATTAACAAACATATGTCGCAATCACTCTTATCCTCTTATCTCATCAATAGGGTGATCATATGGTGTGTAGTAGATCATGAAAGATCGTATTGATCGTCTGACCTAGCGAGATATAAATGGTTGTCACAGCTGAAACAGTCCCAGGATAGACTGTCGGTGTAGACTGCAGCATACGCAGTAATAAGCATCTTATCTTGGATTGCTTGGTATGTTGGTGCGGGGGTACGCACTGATAGGACCTAAGTTAAGATCGATTCCTTTTTTTGACATTATAGGAATTTGGATCTCGATGGCTTGATGAGATCCTAAATCTAAATTAAGGTACATAAGTATACACAAATTGTGTGTCACTTTGAGATACAGTGAAAAACTCTATTTGAGCTTGTATATCTATATCTTTGGTGGTAGCAATTTGTGTATGAATGCCTGGTATTGGAACTAGGTAACCACATCTAGTATAGGATGGTGACATTCCCTGAGCAGCTCAAAAGGTTTATTATGCTATAGTCATGCAGGCTGATTAAGTTCAAGCATAAGTGAAAAAGGTTGAGTGGATTGACTCAGGAATATATCATGTTAATTAACTAAATGACTTGTTAGAGCCTAAATTAATTAATAAATGTCTGCAACCTTAAATGTGGGGATATACCGAGCCTATGCAACCCATTCCTCACCAAGTAGTAGCAAATAGGTAGGACAATATTAATTCGTTGGTAGCATGAATCAATATTAATTAATTAATTATATACTGGGTTGAATATGATAATTTGCTAATTGATAGGCCTTATTTGCTACTTGCATTCTGGTCCCTGGTTTAGCCCATGAAAGCTCATGCCCATCTAGAGATAAGAATTTCCTATAAATAGGTCTTAGTCTCTCAGATCACAACAAACCACTAGATCATAAGTTGCAAACAGCAGACCAAGAACAGGGAGCTGTGATCGACTAAGATCTGAGAAACGAGGAAATTCTGCTTCTCGCTCCGCAAGAAATTCGAAGGGAATCTTCACCAAAATTTCGAATCGGAGCCGAGATACAGATCAAAAGATCAAATCTGGAGTATCGTTTTTTTACTTCTCTTTCCTCTAGATTTTCAAAATTATTTACTTAATTTCATAAATTTAATTCCTTCATCTGATAAGAATAAATTTTGTTGCACGGGGAAGAGAATCAAGGATTAAATCTCTGCGTATTGCGTTCTTCAGTTCCTACAATCTAGGTATTCCGCATAAACCCTCTTATGCATATACATGTTAAAATAAAATTATAGGCCTAATAATTATTTTTATATCTAATTAAACGAAAATGAAGTACAAGAAGGAACAAACCTGGGAAGTCTAGTCTTTTTATTCTTTGGAAAGAAACTACACTTTGTGGTTTTTTGATAATGAAATACGAGAAGTATATGCTCCTATTTATCGGAAAAGAACACATAGCTACATATAGAGACATTAAATGTTTGATTACTTAAATTGAGGATATGTTTTGATAACCTTATCCGCATTTAATGTCTGAGAGGCAACCGCCAGCCATACCAATCATCATGCCACAGTCAGAAATACCAATCAACAAAGGCTTAGGGTGATGCTATTTATAGATTACTAAGTTTCCATGCAGTCCAAAACATTTCTTATTTCCACGATTCAAGAATCTTTATCTTTTTTTTAATCGTATAAACAGTTAGATGATAACTATATGCATCTTGTTTTTGAACCCCTTTAACAAGTGGGATAATATTCTTATCAAGAGAAAATAAATCAAAAACACTGATCATCTGCAAGTCCTTCATTTAATTACGTGATTCTGTATAAGATTAAGGCATCACTCCACCAAAACAATAGTGTATTAGTTAATACATTAAGAAAATACACAATATATGCAATAATTAGTCATCAACAAACCATCCAGAAAATGATTTGTCTGACAAAAGAAAATTGCACATAGATGTGGCGATCAATAATAAATAACCGCACATGCATCCAAATTATAGAAGTCAGCATTTGATTAATAAATTTTGATAATCAGTGGCGGTCCAAAATTTTTGTTTGGGGCTTCATTGTATTATAACGTAGAAAAATCACACAATCAAACCAAAAAATTACTAAAAATAAATCATATTAATAATAAAAATGTATAAACATTTCACAATTAAAATGAGTATAAATATAATAATATATATGAAATCTAATGAACTTGAACTCTCACATGGCCAAGGAAGGGAATGTCCCCATTGCTGATCACCTTTGCAAACAGTAAATCTGTCTGATTTACCACGTACTGGAAGGATACTTCATCATGGATCATTAGGGTAAAGTAGATTCCTTTACACAAGTTATACCCCTCTCTCTCTCTCTCTATATATATATATATATATATATATATATAGAGAGAGAGAGTGGATCAAGTGAGAAAAAATTTCCTGTGAGAAAAAAAAATGAATTTGATGCATTAGATCTCAGTAAATTAATAGTTGATATACAATCAAGTAGCAACTGTAACACAATAAAACATCATATTAATCAAGCAACAACTAAAAAAAAACTAAACAATTGCTCGATTGTGATTTAGTTGTTGCTTGTTTGTATATCAACCATTGATTTATTTAGATCTAATGGATAAGATTCATCCTTTTTTCTTACAGAAGGATTTTTTTTACATGATTCCTTCTATCTATCTATCTATATATATATATATATATATATATATATATATATATATATATAGGGGCTTAATCAAGTGAGAATAGAGAATATGAGAATACTACATTATATTCTCGCTATACTTCATTTTAACATCAAAATCATTCAGTGAAAAAATATTCATTTTAACCTCAAAATACTTCATCTTCATTTTATCTTCCATTTTCTTCATTTTATCTTCGATTTCATTCATTGTACTTTTTAGCCTTCAGTTTTTCTAAAATATTGTTCATTTTTATTTTCATTTTTGTTCATTTTATCTTAAAATTACTTCATTTCTATTCTCATATTCTCACGTTAACAACTATTCTCATATGATCAGACCTCTATATATATATATATATAGGCAGATTCAGAAAAGTTTCATTGAGGAACTCTTTTAAATTTTCTATAATAAAAAAAATCTTGTCTCCTCTACATCATCAAGCACTCATACATTCTTATGTCTTATTTTCAACCCCTTCTTCTTCACGAACTATTCGCCAAGGGGCTTAAACTATCATATACTTAGTATTAAAAAGGAAAAAAAAATTGATTAGGAGGTTCCATTCAGATCCGCTAGTGTATATATATACTTGTATATTGACAATGAAAGTTCACTCATGCATCTTGTAAAATGCCTACAACTAATGGTGGGAAGTAGGTAACTCTGTAGAATACAAGTACTTGGATTTTACTAGAATCATTGGACTAAACTGACTGGTGATGAGTGATAATTAATGATAGCATAGTTTCTTTGATACTTGGTTTTGAGAAATTTCGTAGAAGTAGCTAGAGAGGTTTAGAACTTAATTATACTGTCCAAATCAGACAGCTTTTAGTCCAGTTCAACAACCAAAAATCTAGGTGATCCACCTAATTAAAATCTTATCACCTAATATATTTTAGGCATATAAAGAACAATATATGCGTTGCAACTCAATGACAAGAATACTATTTTAACACTATTTTGATATTTTTTACCTATTAAATTTAGTAATCTGATAGACGAAGAATATACAAGGATGCTGTAAGATAATGGAATATTATCTTACAGCTAGCGTAGAAGGATGCTGGCAGATGGACCTTTCTAGGTAGGAAGGTGCTAGCAAGGTGGTTGATAATATTTCTTGCGCAATAAGATTTAATCTTGTAAGATAAATGAATTAAATATGTGAATTTAATATCCTCCATACATGATCTTCTGATTTGTATCCCTAACTCCTATTCAAAAATCTGGTGAAAATTTCCTCCGGATTTTATGTCAATAGAGAAGCGGAATTTCCTCCATCTTCTCAGATCCTTAGTTGCCTACTGCAGCTCTCAGAACTTGGTTTGTTGCTTAGCAACTTATGATATTGTGGTGTATTGTAATATGAGAAAATAATGGATATTTATAGGTGAAATCTGATCTCAAATGAGCTTGAGCTTTCACGGGCTAGATGAGGGACTAGGATGCAAATTACAAAGAAGGCCTATCAATTAATTAATTCTCTTATTTAATTCAGAATATAATTAATTAATTAATATTGATTAATGATAGCTGAGAATCAATACTGTCATACATCTTTATTACCACGTTATAAAGAACGGGTTGCATAAGTTCAGTATATTCTCATATTTGATGTTACACACAATCATTAATTAATTTAAACTCTAACAAGCCAATAAATAAAGGGATAAGGGTCAGATTAACCTTCCAACTATTAAAATAGAAACACATTAGACCCTTCATTATTATTTGGATCAATTAAACCCTTTCAACTTTTAAAATTAATTCACTTAAGAAATTTAGTTTTTAATCCCCTGTTATTCCCCTATTACAAGATTATAATTTATCAAAACTAAAAATGATAATAAAAGATATTTATAAATAAAACCTAAAATAAAAATAAATCAAAACTAAAGTAAATAGAAGTAAATATATTTTTAAAACAAATCTGAAAATAAAAAACTAAGATTTTAATAAAAATGTAATATTTGCGATAAAAACAAATTTGAGTAGTTCAAATTAATAAGTTATTAAAAATTAATCTGAGATAAAATTAAATTTATATTTGTAACACCCTGCATTTTCTGCGCTAAATTTTTACTAAATAATTATTTTAATCATGCTGACGATGAATAATGTTTTGAATAAATTAATCGATTGCGTATGGTTAATTTCGGCCATCTTATAAATATATGGGCTAGATAACTTATTTTGAGGTCAAGTATTAATTCATGTAGAGTATTGGGTCAGTGCACTTATTTATTTATTTATTTCTATACATGAGCCCAATTGAAGGAGAATAATAAAAGCCAACTAGAAATTTAAGCATGAAAATTTAGGCTCCTCATTCTATATTAACAACATTAATTAAATCTCATGAGGACTTCTTTGAGGCCCAATCATATATATTAATCGATACAAATATTATTCGGAGTTAATTCCAAAATAAAATTCGGAATTAAAATTCCTGAATTATTGTATGTAATTTTCAGCCCTCTGGCCTTAAATTAATTAAAGGTGCATTAGTATATATACATAAATATATATGTGAATAAATTCGAGAATAATTCCCAGGCAAAATTCTGGAAATTATTTTCCTAAGTTTCCTTATTAATTTCAACCCTATTAATTTAAAATATCGGAATTATAATTTTCAACCATATATTATATGTTGGAGAATTTGTTCTTGTATTATTTTAAATGTAGAAATTCATATATATAAGTGGATGGAGTATTAAAAATATTGATCTTCTAGAAGAATATTTTTGTGCTTGACCATCTAAATTATTGAGGGACAAATTAGTAAAGGTGAATTTGAGTCACCATCATTACAAACATAGGAAATTATGCATGCAAGTCTAGTAGAGCACTCAGTCCTCATTTCTCTCCCCTCCCTAGTCGATCTCTCTCTCTCCTTCTCTCTTTCATCTTCTTCATTTTGAAACAAACCTCCATTGATGAATACTCTCAAGCTCCAATGGCAGCCACAAAACTAACCTCTTGAACCACCCTAAACCTTCACAAATCACCACCATTATACACCAAACTCACTCTCACACGTTCATCTATCTATTAAATCCAAAAGCCCTATCATATACCAACATTAAAGATTCGACCTAGGGTGGAAATCGAAGATCCATGAAGCCATGAAGTAGATCTAAAGGTGTACAAGAAGCTTGGAGCAAGAAAGCATCAAGATCTAGAAAAAGGAGACCATTTTCGAGTTTTGAAGGATAGAACCTAAATTTGAACATAAACCTTTCAAGTAACCCCTTATTTACCCTCTTTAGATGCTCTTAAGCATGATTACAGGATCGCATGCATGATCAAGAACCTCCATGTCGACTTTTAGCTCATTTGATGAACTAGGGTTAATGTTATGCATGATTAATGTCCAATATGGATTATGTTGTTGCTTGTCATTGATATGATCTTGAAAGCATGCTATAGTCTAAGATATGTTCAATATGAACGAGATCTATGATGGTTGATGTCTAAAAATTATGCTATGTGTTGATGAAAGAAGATTGGCCATGAATTTGTGAAAATTGTGATATTATAAGCATGTTGTTGGTGAACTGTGACATGTACTGAGACGTTTGGTTGTGGCAGACGGTTTAAATGGAACCCGATTGGTTTGGAATTTAGATATGTTATACATGAATGTGTTAGGAATGTGAAGTCATTATCATGTGTATTTTAGTCACAATGAGTTTTTAAAGCTGCACCCTATTTTCAAACCCGTAGCAAAAATACCCAGGAAATCTAATCTCCCTGAGCCCGTATCTCCCAGACAAAAAATTGATTTTAACAAACCGTCAAATGGAGCATGATCATTTAATATACTAGTTTCTGCATGTAAAACTTCATATATTAATTCTCGATAGATTTTAAACGACATTATTTTGAAGATGACATTTTCTAGAGTGCATAAATAGGAGTCTTTTAGGTTATAGGTCATGAAGTGGTTATAAATTGCATCCAATTATTTTCTTAAACTCAATTAACATGTTTTCAGAGCTGAATAATATTTTCAAAATTGTTTTACATAATTTTTTATCAATTATTTGCTTTTAGTAATAGGACTTTATCATAGTAGAGAGTCTCATAATTGCATACACCCTTGAAACAAATATAGAAGCCAGAAAATGTTGTAAGTCCCTGAGCATGTAAATGATCAACGATATCTAGAAGAACTAAAATGATAAATGATGCATAATTTTTAAGAATGTTGATTAAACTGAAAGAGCATGATGTATACAAGCTTACATATTAAAAAAATTTTACTCCCTCCGTCCCGGATTAATAGTCTGGTTTGCTTTTGACACAATAATCAGGGCATGTGAATGTAGAATGAGTTGAGTGGAATTAATATTATATTGTTGAGTGTGAAAAGTTACCATTTTTAGAAAGAAGACTATTAAAATGGACGTACGAAAATGGAAAACAAGACTATTAAAATGGGACGGAGGGAGTAGTAAGCATGACTATGTTGAGCCTAAGTATGAGGACTAAACATATATGAAAAGTGATATGTGCGTAAAATGACCAATTATTTGACGTGTGTACATGATTGTTTGTGTTCATTTTACACCCATATCATATCTATTTCGTTTGTTTTTGTCTTGTTTTGATATGTTGTGGTATTTGAGTTGTGTAGGGATATAATGAAGTATATTTCATCAAATTTGGCCAATTTTGGGTGAAATACCGACCCGAATGAGTTTCAAGTGCTGGAAATAACGACCCGGATGAGCAGAGGAGCAGCAGAGATGATTTCAGAGCCAAATCCTGGTCTGGACAACTCTAGGTTCGGTCGATATTTTGCCTCTGTTAGAGTTATCTCGACCGAACCCCCATCTAGCTCAACCAAGATCTGCCAAATAGAGGCAAATCCCGGTCGATCCCAGTCGAGCTGTTCTGGCAGTTTTGTAGTTTGTTAGGAATATTGTAAAAAATATTAAAACCCCTTGGTTGTCAATGTATGTTTATTATGTTTTGGTGCATCAAACCTCAAGCCGATCTAGTAACTTATTATCGAGTCAAAATGTAAAAGTCCTGTATAGGTCACATGTATTCGAGTTGCAATAGAACTAAAAAAGAAGAATCAAATAATGTTGAAGGAATCAGCAAACCTCAAGATTGTTGAAGAAGTTAGTAAAGGCTAGCAAACACGAAGGAAAGCTGAACGCACTTAAGAGAATGCTGAAGGAATAACGCATGCATATTCCGAGATCTCAGCGAGACTGCTGGGATGTCAGCTGTATATCAACTACCAGCTAACACTCAACAACAATCAAGACAAATACAAGTCGTAAATCAAAAGGATTCAGATCACAAGGAATCCAGCGAGTCAGAGAATAGAACAATCAACAGACATAACGAAGGTTTCAAGCTCGAACTAAAAGATCCATTCTGACAAAGATGACTAAAAATAGGAGCTATGCCAATCAGAGACAAAGGAGACTTGTAGAGTCACTGTGCATTGTAGAAAAAGAAAGAACAGAGATTGGCGAGCAATCCCTTTGAGTCTAACAGATAAGATTCAAACAACCGTTTGAATCTTCACCTATAAATAGGTGTCGTCCAAATATGATTCAAAGGTTTGCGAAGTTTCATTAATAGAGATAAAAAGAGAAGATCCAGAAAATCTTAAACTCACGCGAACTCATCTGGGCATGTATCTGATTGAAGCTTTTCGCAAGCTTTCATGCTTGAAGCTCGAGACCTCTGAAGTATTAATTCTAAGGTTCATCTTGGGATCCTTTCTATCCTAAAAAGAATCTAGCAGTCACCTTGCCGTGCAAGCGTGTTTATCACGGGCTATCGCCAAATGCAAGAAAAGGTTCTGGGAAGAACTATAAAACTCCCAACTGTCAACGTCTAAGGAGAAGGGAGGTTTGTCCTCATTCCAAGGAGAGACAAGGTGAAGATTTAAGACCGAGGTGCTTGAGGTGCGTGCTGACCAGACAGAGGAGCTGCTCAACGTTAGAGATCAAGTCTGACCTTGTAATCGATCGATTAGTGAATTTTCAGTCGGAGGACTGAAGAGTGGACGTAGAAAATTTGTTCGAACCACTATAAATCCCTGTGTCCTTTACTATCTTATTTCGTTATATTGTGAGTGCGCATATTTGAAACTCAACACATCAAGTGTTGTAGTATAATCTGCAATTAAACTAACAAATATTTGAGCTTAAACACATTTGATAAACACTTGCTAAGTCGTGACCTTAACAAGAGTGCAAGACATTGTTAATGCTTCCGCTGCATATATAAACACTCTGATCGGGGACCAACAAGTGGTATCAGAGCACTTGGTCTTTAAAAACTAGCTATTTCTGAGTCACTTAGGTCCAGATCCATATTTTCCTTGCATATTTGTGTGTTTACTCAGGTTAAAGGCAATGGCAAACAACAGGAAGTTTGGAAAGTTTACTCCAAAAACCTACTCAGATTGATGAATATTCATCCTAAGATGAAGCAAGTGATCGAGAATGGCCCAATCAGAATCCAAAAAGTGAAGATCATGATTGGCGAATGAGTAACAAGACCAGATGTAATGGTGGACAAGCCGTACGAAGAATGGACCCAGGAAGATCGAGTTCGTGGACAACTTGATTACATAGCCATGGATTTAATCTTCAGTTCCTTTTCACCAACCCCAATGGCAGAAACTTTGGAATACGAGAATGCCAAAGAAATGTGGGACTTTCTTGGCACTCTAAGCAAAGAGACAGATCAAATGAAAATAAACAAGTTACAACAATGGATGGATATGTATGAATCATTTCAATTGATTCCTTGAAAAACTGTCAAGGATATGGAAGCCATATTCAACACCATTGTAGCTGAGTTAAAGAAGCTGGGAAGGACATATGAGCTTCCCGACATAAACTCAAAGATTCTTTCAGGACTGCTAAAGGAGGACTAGTTTGTCAAAGTAACCAGCCTGAAGGTGAAAGATCTATCAGCTATAAGTACCAAAGAAGTGTTCGCTCAACTGAAGGCACACGAATGGGAAATCATGCAGATCAACAAAAATGAAGTTGTTCGTGCTGCAGTATCCATTCAAGAACCCATCGAGGATACAACATTCTTCGTGAAGAGATACAGACAAAAGTGGAAAATCAAGAAACCATTTCTCTCAGACCGACCAACTTAATACAGTCCAACAAAGGAGATCCCATCTACCAGTGGATCTCAAGCCAAAGAAACAGAATGCTCAGTCAGCGATCTAAGAGCTGATGAAGAGATGACAAAAGCTGCTGCTGAAAGCTAAAGGGAAGAAAGAAGAGTTCCAGCAGACAGCCGAATGGCAAAGAAGACGTCAAGAACATGTTACGAAGAAAACTCTCAGATCATCTGAAGTTCGACTATCCTCGAGTTGATCCATATGAAAAGGAACATTTAAGGAACCTGTTTGAAAGGCGTGCATCAAAAGCAGTCGCTAAAGCTCTTTTGACAAGGACATAATTTCCAGACATCCTGGATCACGACGACGATGGCTACTCATCAGAAGATGAAGAGGATGTTCTCATGGTGTTCATGGCCAATATCAATGAAGATGCTAATGAAAATGAAGAGCAAATAGGAGAATCAGCTCTAGCTGTCATAAAAAACCAGGTAATAAATTTTGTTATGTCTGTTGCTTCTACTTCAGAAAATATGCATGATACCGCTAATTCATGTTACTCAGAATCAAATGAAATAACTGTAGAATTTCTGCTAAAAGAATTTTCAAAAGTTCATGTATTAAAAGTTATTTTAGTAAAAGAAAATTCCTCTCTGAAAACTCAACTTTCTACCTTGACCAGTGAGATTGAAAAATCTAGGTCAGTGGATGAGGAACATTCAAAATTAAGACATGAATTCTCCTCTTTGAAAGAAAGCTTTAACGTTTTGAAACAAGAGAATGAAGTTCTGAAAAAACAAAAACTACGTGCAAAATACTTGTCATTGTAGATTTTCAAAAAGCACGAGAGATTTAGGTGAGATTCTAAGTGTCCAAAGAAGTTCAAAGAACTTTGTTGAATTAGGTTTTGATGAAGGAGAATTCTGTGATGCTGAATCTAGTAAATAAAAAAAAATCGTTTTTGTCCCAGCAACTGGGAAGATTCAGCAACCTGCTAGGAAAGACAAGAGGGAAAGTTCTAAAATAAGTACAGTTGCTCAGCAAAAATGTTGGGAAACTAACGTCCCTCTGCTGAATGCTCAACAAAGACTAAATTACTTTTCTGCTGAGAAAAGGCCAGCAAATTCAAAGTACGTAGCCCAGCAGACTGTTCCATTTACTAGGAACGCTAATACAAACCCTAGCAAGGCTAAGCAATCTGCTGAGATTGCAAGGAAGCCAGCATACACGCCAAGTAGAAGGAACACCTACTTTAGGCCAGAGTCTAAGTCAACACATTTTCAAAATACTGTGAAGGCTCGACACACTACTACACATTTCTATGCTGATTTAATGTATTATTCCATAGGAAAGGAAGGGTAGTAAAACTTGATGACAAGAGAAATATGAAAATCACAAAGGTTTGGATTCTTAAAGGAATAATCCATAAAACTAATCCTGCAGGACCAATAATTGATCGGGTACCGAAAATATTGTTTTGCAGGAACAAGGTCTAGGAAGAAGAACTTCAAGAAAATTAAAAGAATGGATCCTAGGTAGTGGATGCTTAAGTCACATAACGGGAGATGAAGAGATCTTCACAGAACTTCAGAAGATCAGAGGACCTTCAATATCATTTGGTGACAATTCAAAGGCTAGAGTAATTGGAAGAAGGTGAATCAAGAAGAACGGAACACGAATCATCAACGTGGCCCTCATCGATAGTCTCAAGCACAATCTACTGAGCAACAACCAGCTAAGTGAAAATGTATATACTGTTTCTTTCTTTGATACAGACTGCGAGATTGCTGACAGGATCTGAGAAGCAAACCAGTATTTAGGAGTTGCGATAGGCAACATTGATCTGAGAAAGCAGAGGAAATTCTGCTTCTCGATAGGCATTGAATCTGGTGGGAATCTTCACCAGATTTTTGGATTGGAGCTTGGATATAGATCAGAAGATTAGATATGGAGGATCTTTTTTTTTCTTTCTCTCTCTATATCTCAATTTTAATTATTTATTTAAAATCAAGATATTTAATCTTTATTCCGCAGGATTAAATATGGAGCACAAGGATTCAAAGGTTTTAGTCCCTACGCACAGATATGCAGACACTACGAATGTCCGGTAATCTGATAAACATCTGAATGAATTTTTTTATTAAATAGGAGCATGCTAGGGAATAATTGGTGTATGAAAATTATTTAGATACCTATAGACTGCCTTGGTTCAGTTGAATTAGGTGAATTCGGGTTCATGGTATAATTCCTTCAGTTATCTGATTACGCTCACGTGTGGTGGGATTGGTTGGTCAGTAGTAGGAGAAGGAATATGGAGAGGCCTATTGAGATATGGGATGAGATGAAGGAAAACCCTGAGGAGGCGGTTTGTACCGAATCATTGTTACCGAGAGCTGTACATCAAGCTGCAGAGTTTGAGGTAGTGTAGTCATAGTGTGGATGAGTACTTTAAGGAGATGGAAGTGGCTATGATTCGAGTCAATGTAGTGGAGGATAGAGAGGCAATGATGGTTAGGTTTATAGCTTGGCTGAATTGGGAGATTAGAAATCCCGTTAAGCTGCAGTATTACGTTGAGTTAGATGACATGGTGCACATGACGATGAAGATTGAAGGGTAGCTCAAGAGGAGGGGCAACGACAGTAATATAAGGCGGAACCCTACAGGATGGAGAGAATACCAGACTAGAAGTTGTTCCACACCTAAACGAGCTCTGTGGAAGAAGGAATGAGGAGCAACCTCGAGGGGAGAAGAAGCCGTTTGTGAATCCCAAGTCAGATTCTACAGTTCAAGGTAAATCTGTTGCCACTGTAACTCAGAATATAGATCGCAAGTGTTATAAGTGTCAGGGTTTTGGGCATATTGCTAATGATTGCCCAAATCGGAGAGTGATGGTGATTCGGGATGATGGAGAGGTTGTGACTGATAAGGAGACTGATCCGTTGATGCTTGAATTGAATGATCCTGATGAAGATAAAGAAGTGATTGAGGCACCTGCAGCGCTGGATTTTGTGATAAGAAAGGCTTTGAATGCCCAACCTGCAGCCGGAGATATGGAGCAGAGGGAGAACATTTTCCTACGCATTGTCATATCAATGATAAGGTCTGCAAAATAATTATAGATGGAGGCAGTTGTACCAATGTGGTGAGTCCATCCATAGTGAAGAAACTAGGGTTACCGGTGATGAAGCACCTAAGACCATACAAGCTGCAGTGGTTGAATGATAATGGCATCATCAAAGTAGTGATGCAACTCTAGGTGTCATTTCACATAAGGAAATATGAGGATGAGATGTTGTGTGATACGATTCCTATGCAGACGAGTCACATACTTTTGGGGCGTCTGTGGAAATTTGGTAGGCGTGTGAAGCATGATGGCTTCATAAATAATTATTCCTTTGAGTACAAGCAAAAAAAATGTCACTTGTTCCTCCGACCCCCGAAACAAGTCTCTGAGGATCAAGTCTAGTTGCAGAAGGAGTCAGGTGTTGAGGTGCAGCCACGAGATAATAAGGAGAAATGAGTGGTGCAACAGACTTTTCAAGCTAGGGTTGGGGATCTGAAGTGGGCGGTTCAGGAGGAGAAAACATTGGTGTTGCTGATCTACAAGGAGAACCTGATTTTAGCTAACATTCCTGATTCTCTATCCCCTTTAATTTCCTCTCTTTTGTAGGATTTTGAGGATGTCTTTCTTGATGATACCCTAGCCGGATTGCCACCCATTCATGGAATTGAGCACCAAATAGATTTTGTGCCTGGAGAAACTTTACCAAATAGTCCGACTTATCGAATCAGTCCTGAGGAGACGAAAGAGTTGGAGAGGTAGATTGGCGAGTTGCGAGCCAAAGGGCACGGGAGGAAGAGTTTGAGTCCTTGTACAGTTCCAAGTGTTGATTGTGCCCAAGAAGGATTGTACCATGAGGATGTGTTGCGACTGCCGTGCTATCAACAATATCACGGTTAAGTATCGCCATCCTATCCCTCGTTTAGATGATATGTTAGATGAGCTGCATGCTTTTTGTGTGTTTTATAAGATTGATTTGTGAAGTGGATATCATCATATTAGGATTAAGGAGGGAGATGAGTGGAAAACTGCTTTTAAAACTAAACTTATTTTGTATGAGTGGTTAGTCATACCTTTTGGTTTAACTAATGTTCCTAGGAGTTTATGTGTCTTATGAACCAAGTTTTGAGAGCTTTTATTGGCAAATTTGTAGTGGTTTATTTTGATGATATTCTGATTTATAGTAGGAGTCATGATGATCACATTGAGCATTTGAGGTCTATTTTGGATGTACTTCACAGGGAGAGATTGTTTGCTAACATGAAAAAATGCATCCTTTGCATGGATAAGTTGGTATTTCATGATTTTTTATTAGTGCAGATGGAGTGTAGGTTGATGAAGAGAAGATAAGGGCTGTCAAAGAGTGGTCACAGCCTAAGAGCATTGGCAATGTTTGGAGTTTTCATGGACTTGCCAGCTTTTATAGGCAGTTCGTGCCACATTTCATTAGCATTGCAGCCCTGTTGACTGAAGTGATTAAAAAGAATGTGGAGTTTATATTGGGAGAAGAACAAGAAAAGGCTTTTGAGTTGCTGAAGTATAAGTTGACACATGCCCTGGTATTATCTCTTCTTAACTTTTCTAAGACTTTTGAGATTGAATGTGATGCTTTTGGAGTTGGTATTGGTGCTTTGTTGATGCAAGATAAGAGGTTTGTGGCATGCTTTAGTGAGAAGCTAAATGGTGCGACGTTGAACTATCCTACCTACGATAAGGAGTTGTATGCCTTGGTGAGAGATTTGAAAACGTGGTAATATTATTTGTAGGCTAAGGAGTTCATTATTCACACCAATCATGATTCGCTGAAGCATTTGAAGGGGCGGAGCAAGTTGAATAAGAGGCATGCATGGTGGAGACATTTCCTTATGTCATCAAATATAAGCAAGGTAAATAAAATGTGGTGCCGATGCATTGTCTAGGAGGTATGCCTTCATCTCTACTTTAGATGCTAAGTTGCTTGGGTTTGAGTGTATTAAGGGTCTCTTTGCTTTTGATGAGGATTGTGGTGATGCATATGCTGCATGTGAGACATTTGCTAGTGGTGAATATTTTATGCATGTTGGATTTTTGTTTAGGAGAAGCAAGTCGTGCATTCCTAGGTGTCCTCTTTAAAAGACTCAAAAATTCCCAAAAAATTCCACAGACTTCAAATTGACTAACCAACTTAACGGGAAGACTCTAGATAACTTTAGAAAGGTAAATGACCGAAAACGAACAAAACAATTTTGAAAAAACTTTTGGAGGACAATAATTGCTTGAAAATGATAAAATTTGGCGAAAAATTATGTCACAGCAAAGCGTTGAGTCTTGTAGAGCTCGCCAAGACATTTTCAAAATGCACAATTTAGCCAAAAAAGGACATTGTATGCTAAAGTTACGACGAAAACCACATTTACCAGGAAAACAAGCAAAAAGGCACTAGTAAAAATTAAGAAATTACGGAATTTTGAATTATTTTTAATCCCTTTTTTTTTGAACTAACTCTTTTTTTTGTTCAAATTTCTCTTTTCTCAAATTTTCTCTTTATATATATATATATATGGTAATTACCAAATTATTTGGTAACTCGAGAAGGAAAATAATATGGCCAAGGAAATAAGGTATGGATAAGGTAAAAAGATATAAGGAAATATTTGGATTGATCTAATATTGTATGGAAGATAATTCGAATCTTAACTCACAAGAAACTCAACAACTCAAAACCCTAACACCAAATTATCGACCCAACCAAGACAAGACAGACTCGATTTGAAGGATACGACATGACTAAGAAAGACACAAAAATATACGAATCATGAATGATAGTAAACAAGACAAGACAAACTCGATTTATTTAAATTATTTTGACACCCTAAACACACGAAATTGAAAGACAATGAAGAGGATGGATAAGACATGGATATTGATAACAAAATGATATGATCCTCGCATTGCAACCCAGGAACTCGAACAAGACAACTTAGACACGACACGGAATCAAACAGAAACTGATACTATGAGGAGATCCAACACCTTTGGATTCGAAAACTTTCAAGTACCGTAGTCCAGATTGAATCTCCTGCAACCCAAGAAGCGGATTGATCTAACAATGATGGATATAAACGAAGACACCACAAACGGATGTGAAAGTTCGATTGATAAGTCAAATTCGAAATCCTATGGATGAAGAATTGAATTTCAAAAATTTGAGCCTTCAGAATAAAGGAGAAAACATCACAAATTTTATTAAACTAAAAACTAAACAATTTGTTCCATAACACTGTCTATATATAGGCAACTCAAATCCCTAATCTAATAAGGAAAATAAATTCAAAAATTAAATCCTAATAGTTTTGAAAATTACTAATTAAACAAGGTCTAACATAATGACCTAAAAACTAACTAAATTAACCTAAGCCCAATCATTACACATAATTAAATTAATAATTTTTGGGCTTTCATTTAATTCTTCAACCAATGTAGACTTCCTGGAAATATTTGCAGCCCAAATATCTTTAATCAACATATTCAATAACTCTCAATGTCCTTGCTTGAGCTCTAGTCATCAGCCCACTCAGAATGTTAATTGGATCGTCTTTCACAGGTGCTACTTGGGCTCCATTAGGAGGATATTCGACATGGGGAAGCACGAGCTGAATGAAGAAGATCATATGATTATGCGAGCAAGGCTAGGGCTCACCTTCTAGAGGTCTGAGGAAATTTGGGCGAATGAGTGGAGTGCGCAGAAAGAGTCAAAGCAAATGACTGAGGGGGAAGTAAGGAACAATCTTCTAGCCATTCGCGTACAGGAAGCAAATCTTCAATGAGATGGATTCTTACTTGGACCCTCATAGACTCCCCCCTACTGACTTCACCCTTGAGCCTGAAGTAACTGAAACTCCCATTTCTGTTATCCCTATTTCCCAAGTCTCTCTCGCCTAAATGAAACTGACGAAATTCAAGTTCCACTTCCAGCTCCCGAAGACTATCAAAACATCATTGCTGCGAGGCTAGAGAAGGTAAGGAGACTCTCTGAGCAGCAGAAGAGTTTGGAAGTTGTGGTACAAAAGGCGAAGCAGGAGCTTATTGAAGCTGAGGTTGAGAAAGAAGAATTGGAGCATGTTGTTTCTCTCTCTCAAGCCCTAAATCTTGTTTATGTTGCAAAGAGAATAGCTTCGTCTCTTCAGATGATTAAAGATCAAGCTCAGGAGCTTCAAGCTACGGGAAAAGTGATTAAGAACTGCCTTTTTGAGTGCAAATTCAAAACTCACTTGGTAGAACTTGAAAGGAAAAAGAAACAAGAAGAAGAAGGCGAACGACTAAGGAGGGAACAGTCCGACTGTGAAGAATATGAAAGAAAGGCGACTAGTAGAATGGTATTCTTTGCTCCCACTATCACATGAACTGAGATTCCACTAGTTCAATACCCTAAGGACTCCTACCAAGCCACCTCAAGCCATTCACCATCCATCTTGTTTGTTGAGATGCAGAACTATGTGGAAACTCAGATGGAAGCAATAAGGCCAGAAAATCAGGAGATCAAGGCAAGGATGGATTTGAAAGACAGAAAGGATGCTGAAACTGCTAAATCCATCTCTTCCATAAAGAAAACTATTGCTACTCTTTTTGATGTTGTCAAAAAGGGGGAGAAGACCAGGAAAAAGAGAAAGAAGAAAGGAAGAAGGAGGAGGCTGAGAGACTGAAAAGACAAGCGCTGAAGAATAGATGAGGGAGGCTCACTACAAGGTCTTGATGGAGTTCGCTGAAAAACTCGTTGTATCTAAGTCAGCTTCACGATCAGAGCAACCTCTTCTGTAAGTTTTTTTTTTTGGAGCTAGAACTTACTTTTTGATCTTTTCAGTTTTTTATATGTACTTGTAATTTCTCAATTTAATGAAAAACCGAAAACTAGATTGAAGACAAATTCTCATTGTCTCTCCCTTGCCTCTCTCCTTATTTATTCTAAACTGGCTAAATTCACATGTTCCAGTGTGATTAGCAATATATATTTCGCTCTATTCGTTGGTTATCATCGAGCAAAATCTCTCCAATTCAGGGGGAAGATCAAATAGAGTAGGTCAGTTAAAGGATTAGTGATATGAGTAGTGTCGTTGTAAACTCAGTTCACCATTTCTCCTTTTAATCTGGATTTAGATAAGTGGTTTTGACCACACCAAAAGTAGGGAAATTATTAGAAACTAAGTTTAAGTTTATCCTTTTGTTTGATGTTTTGGTGTGTCAAAATTACATGGGGATTATTACTTTTCAAGTAAAAACCATAGCAGTCAGTTTTTCACTCCGGATTACTGATTCTTATGGGCATTGCCAACCAACCTATTGATAACTGCAGAAACAACGAGCAAATAATAATTTTTACACCCGTAGGTGGTCGATCCCACAGGGACTGTGCAACGATAAATCTAAAGTACTAGTCATAATTTTCAGAACACAGAAGTTTGAGGAAATAGAAAAAGGATTTGGTTTTGTAAATTAAAGATGACAATGCAATAAATAAAGGGTTTTTGAAGACAATAAAGAAAGCACAGATCCTAGGGCAGATTATCTAATCATCAACATGCAAATATCAATCAACTCAGCAATGGGGAAAACATAAATTTTGATGGATTAAATTCCTTGGTCTGGCAATTTAAAACCTAGATTATTAATTAGTGACTATCTCCTCTTGGTCTCAAGAACACCTAATTAATCAATCTCATAATTATCTAATTATTCATATGTAGGTTTCTTCCTTTTGAGACAGAAAACAAACACAATTAATTCTCTCTTCCTGTTAATAATTTTCATCTCTCGATCCATCAATTATTAACTATAAACTTAGATCTCAATTCACCTCTCGGTCGTTCTTTTAATCTAGATTATAAAATTAAATCAGAGAATTAAACCATGCTTTCGGAGTTGATATCAATTAAACATGCATCAGAAAAGAAATCATAACCCTAGAATCTGTTTAGGGTTCTAGCCACAAAGCATGACTAGAATTAAAGCAAACATATTATTAAAGAACTTACAAATAAAGAGGAACCTTGAATGTCTTGTAAAAACTCCGAAGCTCAATTATTCTAAGTGTAATATAAGTGTAATAATGCATAAAGGAAGTCTCAAATTTGTGCCTAAGAGTTCATATTTATAGAGGGAGGAAAAGACCTAATTTGAGTATTGGGTAAAAATAGCAAAAACTGCCAAAACAGGCCCAAAACAGCCTTTTCGGGCCTCCGTGTCGATCGACAGGCAGACTGTCGATCAACACAACCATCCAGTCGAAAATAAGGGTTGAAATTTGTGTCGATTCATCAAGTTGGGTCTCTGTTTCGATCGACACAAATTCTGTCGATCGACAGGAATGCATGCGTCGATCCTCTTCTGCGCAGTCTCACGGTTTTGGCCATAACTTTTGTTCCCGAACTCCGATTGACCCGATTCCAGTTGAGTTGGAAAGCTAATTCAAAGATCTTTCTAATTCCATGCTCCATTAGCTTGGATTACACGTGTGAAATAATTCGTGACTTTTCCTTTGAACATCATCTGCTTTCGGTACGGGTTTCCATTGAATTTGGCCTAAAACCTGCAAAAATTACCCATCAAATGCATAGCACCCTCTAAAGTAGACTCATGCACTGAAATAAGTAAAAACATAACAAAATATACTTGAAATAATGGAGAAAAATATAGACAAGTGAGTATAATTATGAGCTTATCAAACCCCCCAAATTTGAATATTAGATTGTCCTCAATCGAAGAAAAGAATTCTCAAGCAGTTGAAAGTGCAATGCCTCACAAGATTCATCACAATAAAGGTTCATCAATCCACATCACACAATTGTTTGAAAGAGATAAGATATTCATCAACTTTGGAAGACTCACAGGAAAGTGTATCGCTCATCACACAAGTGTTTGGGTTTCAAATGAAAGCACTCACAACATGTATGAAGAAATTTCTACCATAGGCTTGCAAGAGTTCTAAAATCACCAATGCTTATTTGTGCACACAATTCAAGAATCAAAAAGGACTTTGATTAGGTTGTAATGTAGGCTTTTTGTGAAATGTAGGGAAATATGGCCAAGTGACTAAACCAATTGAGTTAGCTACTCTCAACAAATCCAACCACTATCTTCTCATCATCCACCATTCTCCTAAAAATTTCAACACAAACCAAGGCTCATTTTTTTTTTCTAGTCCTTTTATGCTCTTAAAAATTTTATTTAATGATTTGAGCTTATAAGGGCATAACTTTTTTTTTTCTAGAGGCCAATCTTCTTTTGCTCACCAATCTAAAATTTTCCCATCCACTTATAACAATTATCCTTTTTTCACAAAAATCCTATAGACAGGATACAATTCACCTTTTTCATAGCACTATCTCATAGACAAAATAGAACTACAATGTTTTTTTAACTCATAGACCAAGAAAGAAAAAGTAACAGGCTCAAAGGGACTAATCTAGGGATAAAATATAACAAGGGACAGTGTTTAGGATAATTTGGCTAACAAAGATGGCCTAAGATCATTTTCTATCCTTGTGCACACTATGCAGTCTCAAAACAGAACAAAAGCAAGTTCTAGAGAAACGAAAACATACATGCGAATCTCTCATGAACAAATAAAGGCTCAAAAACTCACTTGGGTTCAAAAATTCTTCCTTAGTCAATTTTAATCCACTCAAACATCATGCAAGTGTAAGTTTCAATTAGACCCTATCATGCGGTATTCTACATTCATGGGCAAATTAACCACAATCGAAATCAACTCAACTAATCAAAGATCGATTCCAAACATTGCATATAATGCTAGAGGGTTCAATTACTTAAAAATTTTCCTCACATAATATCTATAATTTTTTTATTGGCAAAAATTTAAACAAACCAAATAAAGCAAGTAAAAATAAATAAAACAGGAAAACGAATAAAGATAAGGGATAAAGGTTCAACTTCTTGTCCACATCCCCCCAAACTCATTTCAAACTCGAAGAGTAAGAAAAAGCTTGAAAATCAGACAAGAAGAAGAACGGTACCTGACTGTCGATCTCAGACATCGACCTTTTTATCCACCGAAGAAATTAGCTCGTCGCAACGGAGGTTTGGGGCTGCTAGCACTCTGTGTCGATCGACAGGGGGCCTGTCGATCGACAAAGAGCCTTTTGTTGACTTCTGTGGCTATCGATCTAAGAGTTCTCCACGCTGAACCCTCTGTGTCGATCGACAGGGATCCCGTCGATCGAAATAGAGGCATTCCTCCTTTTTTTTGAAAATAAGCTATAATAAAAGCAAAATAGAAATTTGAAACTAAAGTTAAACACACCAACGGAAATAAAAATGAAAATTGTAAAGAAACAACGGGAATTTGAAAAGAAAGCATTTAAAAGTTTGGTTACCTCCCAACAAGTGCTTTAGTTAACATCGTAGCTCGACGATAGCTCTTTTCATAACCAAGGTGGGCTAGTTCGCACTCGTCTACCATGAGAATCCACCATATAGATCCACCGATCTTGGATGACAGCAGTGAGCTCGAGAAGAGACGGTGTAATTGACAATTTTGCCGACTCGTTCTGTCGCTCCCATCTTTGAGCGGCTTGATCTTCTTTGAACTCCTCACTTGCTTCTTCTTCTTCTTCCTCATCTGCTTCCTCTCTGGATGTGATTCTGAAGCATTCGAATTGTTGCCGGCTTGTTTCGAGCTTGAATGTGATCATTTTCTCATTTGCTCGAAGCGTGATCTCTCCACCACGGCAATCAATCAGAGCAGCACTAGTATCTAGGAATTCCCTTCCCAAGATGAGGGGTGTGTTCCCATCTTCCTTCATGTCGAGGACCACAAAATCTGCAGGAAAGATAAGATGACCTACACAAATAAGTACATCTTCAATTATACCTTTGGGGCGAGACACAGATCGGTCTACCATCTGCAAGGTGATAGTGGTCGGCCTCAACTCTCCAATCTTGAGGCACTGGAAGATAGAGAAGGGCACCAGGTTGATACTGGCACCAGTGTCGCACATCACATTCTCGAACTTGAAACCCCCGATCTCAACTGGGATGGTGAAACAGCCCGGATCACTTCTCTTGACTGGAAGTTTCTTCTGTAGGACCATGTTGCACTGCTCATGAAACTTCACGGTTGCATTCTCCACAAAGTGTTTCTTCTCGCTTGGAAGATTAATACTTACCTTCTTCAAGTTCTCGACAAAGCGTGAGAACTTGGAATCCTCCTTCTGCTTGGCGAATATCTGAGGAAATGACATCGGAGGTGTCTTGGTAGCCTTGGAAGTGGAAGAATGCTGTTGGGCATGCTGTTGTGTCGACTGGCCTTGATTCTGGACTGCCACTCGATCGACACACCCTCTGCAGTTCTGTCGATCTCCTCCTCTGAATCTGTGTCAACTGCCTCTTCTGGGTCTCTCTGTCAATCGACAGGAATCCTGTCGATCAAAATAGAGGCCGACTCTGCTGGGTCTACTTCTTTTCTCCCCCAAACTTGCTTTGGGGCATGCTCGGACCTTTGTAACTCTTTCCGGACCTCAACTTCACAGCTTTGCAATCTTTTTGGTTCTTGGGATTTGTCTCGGTGGTGCTGGACAGCTTTCCTGGAGTATGTTACATCCCGATAGTGGTAGCAATTTGGCTCATTTGAGTTTCAATGATCTTGGTGTGCTTGCCGAGTAGATCCACCTTGGTATTAACTTCTTCCACTTCTTTCTCGATTTTCCCCATTCTGTAATCTGAGGTTTTGTTGAAGTTTTTGAGCACCTCATCAAGGCTCTCCTTCTTTTTCTCCACAATCTCGCCATTCTGCACATCAAAATTAGGAGGGAGCTGCTCGGCAACATCGGGCTGAGAGTAGGAGAAGCCTGGGTGAGGTTTAGGATGGTAGTGTTGGTATCCCCCTTGCCGGTATTGATTCTGGTAGCCACCACGATTCATGTAGTTCACGTCAGCGATAGGATCAACCTGTGCAACAGAAACAGAAGCAGAAGTAGTTAGTTTTTCAACTTCCCCCTTTAGCTTCTCAACCTCTTTCTTCAATGCAACATCCTCCGTTGCCTCAACAGCTCGGATCTGTGGCCTCCTTGGTTTCCCCCATTGTTGATCATGTAGAGCCATCTTTTTTAACAGCTTCAGAGCCTTTTCTGGTGACTTGCTCATCAATGATCCACCGGCTGCATAGTCCACCGACTTCTGGCTCTCCATAGTCAATCCTCTGTAGAAGATGTGGGCCTGCTCCTCAGTAACAACTCCATGGCCCGGGCAACTCCTCAGTAGCTCATTGAACCTGGTCCATGCCTTAAAGAGAGTCTCATCCATCCTCTGGTGGAACTGCAAGATCTCCATCTTTTTCTGAATGATGACTGAAGGTGGGAAGAAGGCGGCGAGGAACTCGGCTCTGAGATCGGCCCATGTACGAATGTTACTGCAGTCCAAGGCTGTAAACCACGTCCTAGCCTGATCCCGAAGTGAGAAGGGAAACAAGCGCAGACGGATCACATCCTGGGTGACTCCTCCTTGCTTGATGGTATCACACCTCCACGAACATCCTGAGGTGGGTGTACGGATTCTCCACTGCTCGGCCCCCAAATTGGTTCTTGTTGGTCCCGAAATATCAGAGTTGTCGTGTTGAAAACTTAACACGAAATGCAGCGAAATAGTTTTACGTTTCTTGCACTTATTGTTATTTTCCAAAAGTTAGTTAGCTCAAGTTATGACTTAAGTTTGTGTTCAGATATACTCTAGCAACTCCGTTGCTAGGTTTCAAATCGATCTTTGAGTAGTAACTTAATAAAACAGTAAGCGGACACAAGATTTATAGTGGTTCGATCAAATAGATCTACGTCCACTCCTTAGCCGAATCGCTAAGAATTTCACTAGAAAAGTATACAGATTACAAGGAATCACCTTTCCAGTTAAGTAGGCAGTGAGCTTTCGGCCTGGCTACTTGACAGCTATCCTCCGTGAGTCTGCACTTCTCTGGTAAGGTTTGGCTGGGGGGTCAAGGGCACACCTTCGAAACTCCTGCCTTGCCTGATATGGAAGATTTAGACACTTCCTGATTTTCCTTGAGTATGGCTAGACGCCCGTTCTAGTCTTAACCTTTTCAGGTGTTCGACTGTTAGATTCTTTTCTAAAAGAAAGGAATCTCAAAGATTGAAATATCCTTGAATGCAATCAAGAATATCTTCAATGGAATGTCAGTACTTCAATGAGCGATACTTCTGGTTGTTGGGAGCTTTTAGATAAGCTTTTGTGCAGCTCTCAACTGACTACTTTCAAAGTTCACTTTGTCAAAGGAATCTCTAGCTTGAGCGTTCGCGAATGAGTAAAGTGAGAAAGAGCAATTGTAAGCAGTTATCGAAGTAGTTGTCGTAGTCTATGTTGTTTATTTTTTCATCTTTGAGACTGTCTTTTATAGGTGGAGATTCAAACTTTTAATCTCCTTATCCGTTAGACTCAACGGCTCCTTGATCTGAAGATGTTTGTCTGTGGCACTCACTTTTATTTTTTTTGACTTGTACTTTCCTAACCACTTCGGGAAAGTCTTATCCTTTTGCGTGAACTTTCTGTCAGAGTGGCAGTCCGGCTTCGAATTTTGTTCTTGTTTTGGTACGCTAGAGCATGCAACAAGTATATTCCTTGTGATCCTTTGACTTCCGTTGTTTGCGACTCTTTATCCATTGCTGAAAGATCCGAATGCTAATCATCTTAGCATTCTGTCTAGCGTTCTTTCAGCCATTTGCAAGTGATCCTTTGTTCGCTTGCTCTTCTAGCAGTTTGTGAGTCGAATGCTGATATCAACTGCTTTGTGTCTGCTAGGAATTCTTCTCAGCATACTAGTCTATTACAACTCGATGTACAACTTATACAGGACTTTAGAGGTTGTGTTAGACTCTCTAGATTTTAGCAAATGATCGACCAACTAAATAAGGTTTGATCAAACAAAACCTTTTACAAATAAGTCCTAAGGGAGTTTTTAGGGATAATTCCCAACAGCTCTGCTGAACCATCTGAATCAAGTCGGTCTTGAGTTCAAAGTTATTGGCAGTGATGCCAATAACAAATCCCTCATTCTCGGGCTGTGGTCTGTACTTCTTGGCCATCGCGTTGGGGTCCTCATCATCGGAGTCATCTGTGCGGCGCCTTTCTCTCTCTCTACTTTCGGCCTCGTGCCTGTCAGCTTCCCTTTTCTGCCATGTGTTGCTTGATGATGTCCTTCATCTGAGTGACTTCTTGGACAAGTAAGGTGGCACTCTCTTGAGTGATGAGCTGTGTGTGGGGATCCTCCAAAGGTGGCATCTCATCCATGACGGTGTCAATGGTGTATTTGGTTTTTCCTTTCCTTTTTCTGATGGTGGCCTTGATTTCTGGGTCAAAACTCTCGAGTGGGTTGCCCTGAGCCCTTGTGTTCATAAACCTGCAACTAAAAATAAAGAAAAATAGGAAATCAGACACTATGTCGATCGATAGAAAGGCTGTCGATCGACACGGGTGTTTTCTGCGCCTATTTCAGTTGATAGAGATTCTGTTGGTCGAGACAGAGGCTGTAAACCAGAAAAAAAAACTGAACAGGAACAAACACGAAAATCAAACACCAAAAACCAAATTCAACAAACTAAAAACGAAAATTAAAACAGCAAAATCAATAAAAACGAAATTAAAATAAAATACAGCCTCAATCCATCAGAACTGAAAATAAACTAATAATTAGATAGATCTAACAAGTCCCCGTCAATAGCGCCAATTTGATAACTGCAGAAACAGCGAGCAAATAATAATTTTTACACCCATTGGTGGTCGATCCCACAGGGACTATGCAACGATAAATCTAAAGTACTAGTCATAATTTCCAGAACACAGAAGTTTGAGGAAATAGAAAAAGGATTTGGTTTTGTAAACTAAAGATGACAATGCGATAAAATAAAGGGTTTTTGAAGACAATAAAGAAAGCACAGATCCTAGAGCAGATTATCTAATCATCAACATGCAAATATTAATCAACTCAGCAATGGGGAAAACATAGATTTTGATGGATTAAATTCCTTGGTCCAGCAATTTAAATCCTAGATTATTAATTAGTGACTATCTCCTATCGGTCTCAAGAACACCAAATTAATCAATCACATAATTATCTAATTATTCCTATGTAGGTTTCTGCCTTTTGAGATAGAAAACAAACACAATTACTTCTCTGTTCCTGTTAATAATTTTCATCTCTCGATCCATCAATTATTAATTATAAACCTAGATCTCAATTCATCTCTCGGTTGTTCTTTTAATCTAGATTATAAAATTAAATCAGAGAATTAAACCATGCTTTTAGAGTTGATATCAATTAAACATGCATCAGAAAATAAATCATAATCCTAGAACTTGTTTAGGGTACTAGCCACAAAACATGACTAGAATTAAAGCAAACATATTATTAAAGAACTTACAAATAAAGAGGAACCTTGAATGTCTTGTAAAAACTCCAATGCTCAATTATTCTAAGTGTAATAATGCATAAAGGAAGTCTCAAATTCGTGCCTACGAGTTCATATTTATAGGGGGGAAAAGACCTAATTTGAGTATTGGGTAAAAATAACAAAAACTGCCAAAACAGGCCCAAAACAACCTTTTCGGGCCTCCGTGTCGATCGACAGGCAGACTGTCGATCGACACAACCATCCAGTCAAAATCCAGGTTGAAATTTGTGTCAATTCTTCAAGTTGGGTCTCTGTTTTGATCGACACAAGTCCTATCGATCGACAGGAATGCACACGGCGATCCTCTTCTGCGCAGTCTCACGGTTTTGGCCATAACTTTTACTCCCGAACTTCGATTGACCCGATTCAAGTTGCGTTGGAAAGATAATTCAAAGATCTTTCTAATTCCATGCTCCATAAGCTCGGATTCCACGTGTGGAAGAATTCGTGACTATTCCTTTGAACATCATCTGCTTTCGGTACGGGTTTCCAATGAATTTAGCCTAAAACCTGCAAAAATAACCCATCAAAGGCATAACACCCTCTAAAGTAGACTCATGCACCGAAATAAGTAAAAACATAATAAAATGCACTTGAAACAATGGAGAAAAATATAGATAAGTGAGTATAATTATGAGTTTATCACCTATGTTCTGGGAAGAACCGCAAACATCCATATCCAGATTGAAGGTTGTGAGATTCGTTCTCATTTCAAGCTGAAGAAGGAAGAAGGAACAAGTAGTTTTTGGGTGAGTGATACTAGTAGACCGAAGGACGAAAGTTTTCGATGGGCTAGCCATAGATCGTGAGAAGGTTTGTAAACTGATCTTTAGTGAATTACTGAATTGATTTCCGAAGATTGGATGTAGGAATTTGATTCCGAACCACTATAATATCCTACGTTATTTAATGTTTTTTAAGTTTCTGCACTTTCAGTTTATTGCTTATTTGAAACCTTCAATACTTAGCTAAGTATTGAAGTATATTTTGAAATTGAAACTTAAACCCATCCAAGCTCAAAACTAAGTTTTATCAAAACTGAAAACTTAGTTTTAGTTAGTTTTCAGACAAGTTTAAGATCATTTATAACTTCCGCTGCATATATTAGTACTTTGATTTCGCGACGACAACATTTAACCCTTAGTTAAAAACATATGTTAACTGTTTTCTTAAAGGAACATAGGATAGACACACTAATCTTTCTTCTACTTTTTCTCTAATAAAGTGGAATTAATTCTCAACATAATATTCTCAACATATTTTGTCCATCATGGTATGTCAATCTCCATTTTTGAGGTCAATAATAAGCAGAAGTGTCGTCTTAAAATCCTAGATTAATAGATAAATATTTATTTTTCTCTAACATGATTGTATTGATTTGACTTAAAAAAATGATCATGACTCATGACTAATGGGCTTAATTTCTGGGCCACATAATTTATTCTTTAGTATTTGGGCTCAATCTTGGAGTCACAATGTACTTTCGTTATTTTGATTTTTGATATTGAAATATTTAACGTTTCCCCGTCAAAACCCTCTGTAAGAGGGAAATAATATACATATTACATAGAGATATATAGGGATAAAAGTTCCAAATATATTATAAATAATATATTTTCACCTCTATATATCTAAATAAAGGAGAATTCATTGAATAAAGCTCCCTTTTATTTTAACTAAGAACACATTTGGGTCATCGATTAAGAAATCAACGAATACATTTGATTTGATAGATCATCTACATAGCATACAGATTATGAACAACAAAGTTAAAGATACAAGATTTTATGTAGTTTGGAAATTACTGGCAATGAGCGCTTCCTGTAAGACTTTGGATAGGAGAGCAGTAGTCTTACTGGCAATGAACGCCTGTACATGAGAAGCGCGGCCAATGAGCGCCTCCAATAAGACTTCCGGTGTCAAGTCATCACACACAAGTAATCGCATGTGGTTGAAAAGCATGGACAATGAGCGCCTTTGCAATACCCTCCACTAAGTCTTACAAGAGGCCCTCATCGTCTGTGCATGAGAAGCACGGGCAATGAGCGCCTCCTGTAAGACTTCCGATAGGTGTGCGGAAGGTGAGATGAATAAATGGAGCCAAACTAATGAGAGGGAATTCTGGCTATGCAAAAACGAAGTTCTTAAATAATTTGATTGTGCTACTCATATCAATCTGGTGCATCATCTTTTCTTGCACTCATTCAAGCGTGTTTGAGTTGGGATAGAACTAAGTTGGGTGACCACCTAGGAAGTTACATAGGATGTGAATAAGTGATGATAAAACACGCTGGAAAGGACTTGTGTCAGTCTGTGCGTGGGATCAATCGTTAATCTGAAAGTCGGTCTAGCCCATTAGTGGGTAACCTGACCGACCTTACGTAAGTTCGTTTGGACCCTAGGGCCGGGACGTTACATTATATCCCCGGAAGAAAAGCAGATATCATTATTATAACGAGCGATGCTTCAATAAAATTACATCAAATATTTATACTAAAAACCTAGTATAAGCATACTTTCTTTGTTTAATCGTAATTTTTTTAAACCAGATATTTACTTTATTGTTGATTGTAGCTTCGATTTGCAAACCAGAGATAACATGTAAAATCGTGCTCTGTTATCCAATGAATTTACGTGCAGAAAACTCACAACTAAATATAATAAACCTTAAAAGAAAATATATTGAACCATATATATACATACATACGATGAAGTATCTATTTATTTGCAAAACTGCGTGACAAATAAATAATTTATATACATAAAATTCAAACTAAATTAATATTACAAAACTTAAATAAAAGATAATGAACGAAATGTATATATACATACTGTTGGAAAGAATCAATCACAAGATCAAGAGTATATTGGAAAGAATCAATCACAAGATGCTAGGATCAAATCCTTAATTTATTAGATTGATTTATTCCCTTATTGTATTCATCTTCTCTCTATAAAAGAGAACATTGTACGTTTGAGTAATATATACAAAAGAAACACCAAGAATTTTCTCTACCATGTCTTCCTATTACTTTTAACATGGTATCAGAGCACGTTAATTCCTGGCTCTGTTAACCCAAAATCCAAAAAAAAAAAAAAAAAAAAGAGAGAGAGTATACTTTGTGGCTCAGAAAAACACTCATCATCGCCATATACCAATCTCGTCCTTCAACCGTGATCAAGGCACAATCCTCACCCAAATCAGCCTTCAACCTGCAGCCAAATCAAGATCAACATGTCAGACGCAAAAGACATGCTACAAACAACCAGAAATGTTGAGAATGTTAGCCTTGGATTCAAATTGGATGAAAATAACTATCCAATTTGGTCCAGGCTGATGAGGGTCTCGATCGGGAGCCGAAGGAAAACCAAACATATCACAGGTGACCCTCCACCGCCAAAGAAAGGAGGGGCCGACTACGTGCAATGGGAAATCGACGACCTCACCGTCTTCGCTTGGATCCTCAACAACATGGAGACTAAATTAGTCTCAAGTTTCGCACATGCAACACCAAACAACCAAGGCTATCTGGGATAGCTTGGCTACAACATACGGTACTACACCCGATCCACTGCAAACCTACGACCTTGAAGTAAGGGCGAACAAGGTCGTTCAGGGAGAAAAGACTCTCGAAAATTACTGGGCTGAGCTTCAAGGAATCTGGCTCAACATTGATCAACGAGAGCCAAATCCATTCAACTGCTGCGAGAAGGGCATTCGTACGTATCAACAAGTGCTTGCCCAGAGGAGACTTTTCCAATTTCTATTTGGCCTGGACTCAAAGCTGGATGGAATTCATCGAGATATACTCAAAGAGACGCCGCTACCCGCGCCGGAATCTGCCTTCTCCAAGGTCCGGCGAGAAGCTGCCCGGCTTCAAATATTGCAGCCATCGGAACCCGAGTTGCAGATTGGCACCGGGTTTGCGTCAACCACCAACCACAGCGGACAGAACCGGCGAATTAACCCCAAGGCCAAAATCGATAAATCAAAACTCATGTGTACGCACTGTGGAATGCGAAAACACACACGAGAACAATGCTTCCAGATCATTGGTTACCCGGAATGGTGGGACGACGAACGAAAAACGGCGAAGGGGAACATCGCGGCGGCCGGCGGCGAGAGAACCGAACCACATCGGTCCGACTCTTCAATCGCCGCCGCTGATAATTTAAAGGGAAGCGTTGGGTTTGGCAGCGTAGGGCTCGGCAGTGCAGTGGCAAGGACCGGCGTTGGGCACAGCGGTGCTGCGGCGGCCTGGGATGTTGGCCGTAGTCTTGTAATTTGCAGCGGCTGCGGTGGCTGGTTGGAGGGATCGGATGGAGCACCGGCGGCGAGGGGCTGGCGCGATGGGTCTGACGAGGGATCGGCGGCGAGGACCGGCGATGGTGGAGAAGCACCGACGAGGGATGGTAATGGTGAGCCGTCGCCGCTGCTGGGTGTCGAAGGTAGAGGGTTTGGATTCAATCCAAACCCTAGTTCTTTTAATAAATATATGTTTTTGCAATCTAGTCCTTGGGTTTTTAATTCTCTTAATTCAGCCCCCCAGCCACTTAAAAATTCCTATACCTACCCATCCCTATGTAATTATAGTTGCAAATTTAAATCCATCCCAAAACCTTTTTTTCGAGGATAGATTTTCGATTGTGGAGCTCCAGACACTATGTTCTTTGATAGAAAAGATTTCTTAAACCTCTCAAAATCAACTAAAACCCATATCCAAACTGCTAGTGGTGACTTGATAGAGGTAGTAGGATCTGGTACTGTTCAAATATCTCCGTCCTTATACCTCTCTAATTGTCTATTTGTTCCCTCTCTCTCTCACAAACTCTTGTCCATTAGTCATATTACCCGTGATTTAAACTGTACACTTCTCATACACCCTTCCTTTTGTATCTTGCAGGATATCAGGACAAAGAAGATCATTGGGCGTGGCACTGAGAAGCAGGGATTGTACAGTGTCGATGAGGTCAAGCAAGATGGTACTGCTTTACTCACTTATTCAGATAATAAAAACCTATGGTTGTGGCATAGGAGGTTAGGTCACCCTTCTAGAGGGTATTTGAAATTATTGTTTCCTGGTTTGGGTCAAAACTTTGTGTTATCCTGCGATTCTTGTGTTATGGCTAAAAGCCACAGACAGTCTTTTCGACCAAAAAATAAAAGAGTTGATCATATTTTTTCTCTTGTTCACTCTGATGTATGGGAACCTGCTCCAATTTTGGGTGGTAGTCGTTTTAAGTACTTTCTTCTGTTTGTTGATGATTGCTCTAGAATGACATGGATTTATTTTTTAGAGAACAAGTCCCAAGTTTTCGAAAACTTAACTCTGTTTTATGCCATGGTCCAAACTCAGTTTAACAAGAAAATCCAAATTCTACGTTCTGATAATGGTCGGGAGTTCGTTAATTCCTCTGTTCTCAACTTCTATCAACAAAGGGGCATATTACACCAAACATCATGTCCCTATACCCCCGAACAAAATGGGGTCGTAGAAAGGAAAAATAGGATCATTCTAGAAATGACCCGTGCCATTATGATTGAATCCTATGTTCCCACCACTTTATGGCCAGAAGCAGTAGCCACCAGTGTCTACCTTCTAAATAGGTTACCAACCAAAATTCTCCAATTCCAAACTCCTCTCCAACATCTCTCATCCCATGTTACCATTCCTTCAGCCCTTACTCTTGAGCCTAGAATTTTTGGCTGTTCAGTTTTTGTACACATTCCAAAACATGAGCGAACTAAATTCTCGCCATGTGCCAAAAAATGTGTATTCGTGGGATATGGGGTCAATCAGAAGGGGTATAGATGCTATAATCCAAAGACCCGACAGGTAACTACTACCATTCATTGTGACTTTCTGGAAACCGAGTATTTCTACCGAAGCCATTTTGGTGGTCAGGGGGAGAACAATATGGAAGCTATTGACCCCCTAAATTGGCTAACCAATATCCCTACGGGAAATCCTCTGCACATACCGTCTGATCAACCCTCAAAGGATTCAATACAACCCGAGCTCGAGGTGTCAACCCCAAGGTCTCCTGAAATACTGATATCCTTCGGTGATAGTGGTAATATTTCTTCCTCATCCTTCCCTTCTAATGTATCTATGTCAGATTTGCCCAGTTTACCTCTTCCTCCTAATACACCCGGTGAATTAAGGGAACCAGAACCCGAGACTGTTTTGTAGGAACAATATGTCCTTCCACCCCGGAGTACAAGAGGCATACCTCCTAAACGATATTCTCCTAAAAAGAAAAGTCGAAAAAGCAAGTATCCTGTTGGCTCCATTGCCAGAGTCAACCTCTCTAAAGATGCCACCGCCTATGAGAAGTCCTTGTATACTGAGGAGATACCTCCCTCTGAGGTAGAAGCTCTGAGAATCCCACATTGGAGAGAAGTGATTCAAAAGGAGATGGATGCCCTAGCCAGAACTAACACTTATGATAAATGTCAATTACCCGAAGGAAAGAAACCCATTGGTTGTAGGTGGGTGTTCGCCATTAAGAGGAAACCAGATGGATCCATTGAGCGATATAAAGCTCGGTTGGTCGCTAAAGGGTATACTCAGACTTATGGTATTGATTATTCCGAGACTTTCTCTCCAGTAGCCAAGATGAACACAATTAGGGTTTTGTTATCCATTGCTGCGTCTAAAGATTGGGCCCTCCACCAGTTCGATGTTACGAATGCGTTTTTACATGGAGATCTGAAAGAAGAAGCCTACATGCTTCCGCCTCCCGGTTTTTCGCATGAATTCAGGAAGGGTGAAGTATGCAAGATCAAGAAGACTCTTTATGGACTCAAGCAATCTCCTAGAGCCTGGTTTGGAAGATTTACAGTCGTTATGAAGAAATTGGAGTTCCTGCAAAGTAACTCTGATCATACTCTCTTTATTAAACGAAGAGGGAACCTCCTGACTTGTCTTATTATCTATGTCGACAACATGATCTTGACAGGGAACGACACAGAAGAAATTGACAAGTTAAAAGCAAACTTGTTCAAAGAATTTGAGATGAAGGATTTGGGGAGGTTGAAATATTTCCTTGGCATTGAGGTCCTTAGATCAAAGCAAGGCATCTTTATCAGTCAGAAGAAGTATACACTTGATCTAATTGCTGAAGTTGGACTTCTAGACTGTAAAACAGCCGCAACTCCAATAGTTGTTAACCATGGGCTCCGAATCAGAGAAGGAGCTGAACTGGTAGATCGAGGTCAATATCAGCGACTTGTGGGACGCCTCATCTATCTCTCTCACACCCGGCCAGACATATCGTATGCTGTTGGAATTGTGAGTCAGTTCATGCACCACCCTCAAACTGAACATATGGAGGCTGCTCTGAGAATAGTCAAGTATCTAAAGGGTACCTTTGAATTTGGTATCCTCTTCAAAAGGTCTGACAATCTCGAGATCCAGGCTTACACAGATGCAGACTGGGCAGGAAACCCAATCGATAGGCGATCTACTGCCGGTTACTTTGCTCTCGTTGGAGAAAATCTTGTTTCATGGAGAAGTAAGAAACAAAAGGTGGTTGCACTATCCAGTGCAGAGGCTGAATTCAGAGGAATCAAGAGTGGTCTAACTGAAGTCTTATGGTTAAGGAAACTGATGAAAGAACTTGGTCTATTCTCTACAAAAACCTGTAGACTTCTTTGTGATAACAAGGCTGCTATAAGCATCTCCAGCAACCCTGTCCAACATGATCGGACAAAACATGTAGAGGTTGATCGGCACTTCATAAAAGAGAAGATTGAGGATGGTACAGTTGCTCTTCCATATGTCTCCTCGAGAAATCAGCTTGCTGACATTCTGACTAAACCAGTGGACTCTAAGAGACTTTCGGATATTTTAGTCAAGTTAAATATCGGCAATCCCGATACTTAACTTGAGGGGGAGTGTTGGAAAGAATCAATCACAAGATCAAGAGTATATTGGAAAGAATCAATCACAAGATGCTAGGATCAAATCCTTAATTTATTAGATTGATTTATTCCCTTATTGTATTCATCTTCTCTCTATAAAAGAGAACATTGTACGTTTGAGTAATATATACAAAAGAAACACCAAGAATTTTCTCTACCATGTCTTCCTATTACTTTTAACACATACGATAAATTACACAAAAATTATGATATTGTTATTGTATAACATTATTCAATACAAAAGAATTTATGAGGTGGCAAAGAATATTGTTATGTATAATAATGAATATTATGCAAACTACATGAATATTATAGATATGGTAAGTGATTAGTTGTTTGGGTAAGTAAAAATCGTTGCTAAAACACATTTTTTACGAAAGAAAATCAAATCAAATGATAAAAACAAAAATTATCCTAAAGATCCGGGTCATATTAATATACATCGTTTTAGTTTATTTTAAATGATGAAAAGAAAATACAAAAGGAGGTGGAAAAGATAAGAGCAATTAAAAATATAACCATTCCTGGTTTTCAGCAGCTCATTTAGCTTATCCAATAGTGGTAATTGGATGGAATGGTGGTAGTAGAAAAGCAGACAACATAATCTTCAAACATTGTCTTCCTTTGACGATGTAGTGAGCTTTCCACCATATGCATGAATTGGGGCCACATTTTTTAAATTCATCTTTTCTAAATGAATTCCGCTTTATCTATATATATACACATGAGAATGTATAGTACCATGAGAAATAAGAATAAATTTCGGCCTTTTAAATTTGTGATCCAACACTCAAGACTAAATAAATTTCATCTGAATTATAGTATAGTAAAACATGCATTGAAAGGTAATTTGTATTATTTTTTTTCTCTCTTCTAAAATCATCCTAAATCTTTAAGTAATCATAACTCATTAGATTTAGATTATTTTTTCATGTATCATATATCAAATTAAAGATAATTTAATAATCTTTCAAACGAAATCTCTATTGCATATATTTTTATTTAAAAATATCATAAAATAGAAAATTAGTGATTATATACATAATTCTCGTAACAGTATACGAATTCTTATATAATGAATGCAGTTGCACAATATAATTAGGGGTGTAATCGAACCGAGCGAGTCAAGCCGAGTAGTGCCGTGTGCTCAAATTTGACTCGTTTAATATCGAGTCGAGCTTCGAGCTTTTTTTATCAAATAATTTGATGTTTACAAACTTTATAGAGCCTTAGTAGAGCCTAAATGAGCTTTCTAAATTTATAATATATTTAAAATACTCATCATTATTTTGAAAGAAAAAGTTAATTTTTCCACGTTTAATATCATAGTCGTGCTTAATTTCAAAATCTTCTCATTACTAGAAAAAATTATCATTACTGTTATCTTTAAATCATAAAAATATTACTTTTATAAAAGTAATCATTTTATATTTCTTACTAATTATAGCTAACGAGCCTTCTCACGAGCTCACGAGTTGAATACTATAATTCTCAAGTTTGATTCGTTTAATAAACGAGCTCGAACGAACTTTTATCGAGTCGATATCCGAGTATCTCACGAACAGTTTGGTTCATTTACACCCCTATGATAAATAAAATGAAATATGGTTTTTTTTTTCAGCGAAATCATCATTCATCATTATATCTGCACTTGGGAGTATTATACAATAATAAAATATGTATTATAATGAAAGTAAAATAATTTTGCTCTAAAATAAAAGTAATACACTATAGTTTCGATTAAAAAATTATCGTAAAATGAAAATTAATGATTCTATGCATAATTCTCATAATAATACACGAATACTTATATAATGAATGCAGTTGCACATTATAATGCAAGGAGTTATATTATATAATGAAAAATATGATTAAAAAATGCAATATGTTTTTTTAATGCATATAATGCATGTTTGTTAGATATATCATGTATTATACATTATAATGAAAGTAATATAATTTTGCTCTAAAATAAAATTAATACCATATATAATGCAGGAAGTAATACCGTATAATGAAATATAATTCTAATATAAGAGTAATATCATATTATAATGCAGGAAGATGTTTGTTAGGCATATAATGAATGTTAGGTATATAATGCATGTTTTCTAGGTATATAATGCATGTTTGTTAGATATATCATGCATGTTGATGTTGAATATGCAAACAAAATCTTAAATAAGTACAAACTTACAAAAATATCCTATATTGCAGGTATTTTGAGATAGAATGACCGAAAATTCTAGTAAAATTCTAGTGAAATTCAAACAACGTGGTAAATATGATCAAGCAACATTGTAAAAATAATCAAATAACTTTATCACTTCTCACGGGGGAATTTTTCTCACGTGATCTCATATTACAAATATATATCGTTTTCTTTATAATGTGGGTTTATAACAATATACTTAATTATAATGAATTATTATAATAAAATACTATAATTAAGTATCTTATATGTTGTAATGATATATTACACACACTGTAATGAAATTCATAACTTATATATAAAGTTGTGATCCAGTGCTAAAATTAAAGTTTGTGTTAAAGAGAAATGAATATTAGCCATTGAATTGATCGCATAAATGGTTGAGACTAAAGCATCAAATATTGGGAAATTAAGCATAATTTTCGTTTTTGCTCAATTGCTTAATAAATCGTGCTTAATTGCATTAAGCATGATTTATGAAGTAATTAAGCATGAAATTCGGAAAAAATATTTAATTTCAACCATTAATATTTTTAGATGAATGGTGTAGATTCATTCATATTTAAAACAAATTAACTTTTACTATGGGATCCACCCCATATATATATATATATATATATATATATATATAAACTTTGAAAGATTTGAAAATACCACCGTTGGAAATTTCTATCTTTTGCTTTTCTTTTTTGCTTGATGCTTTAAATCTATCTTCCTTTATACCAAAACGGCTTTAGTAAAAGTGTCATCTTATCATCATGTCCTTCCTATCTCACACAGTTTTAGTCTCATCCATTTACATATCTTCTCTTTTTTGAGTAGTTTGGTTTCTGTCTCACTAATTTGAAAAGCAAGAGAAATAACTAGTTGCATGTTTCATCACATGCTCAATGTTGTGTCATTCATATTTCGGCGACATGATATTTAAATATTGACGTGTGAATTTATATTTATGCCCGAAATATTAAAATCCATTTACGAATGCCAAATAATCATGGGGTGACAAAGTGAACTAGCATTAATGCAACTAGTAATGGTTTATTGGATCTGGGATCGAAGATAATGCTAATAGTAATTGTGGATGGAGAAACGTGAATGAAATTATGTGAGTCCAAAAATAGTGTAGTTGAGTAGGTTAAAATTCAATTTACAGTTATACGCCAACAACTGAGGTCAGTTATTGGATTTTAATTTTGAGTTCGTGAGAACTACAAGTAAAGAGTTTAAAATAAAAAAAGACACCAATTTATAATGGTTTGGGAGTCAATTGATCTTACGCCCATTCTTCTTCCTCCACGAAAGGTAATCTACTATCTTCAATTATACACGGCGTTTGAATACAGGTTACACTGTTGATTTTTCTACAATAAGAATCTTGAGCTTGACTGTAATCGAAGGTCACAACAATTAATTGAGTTTTACCACACTACATTTGCTAGGCTCTTCATTCTGCAATCTTTGTTGCTCACGGTACTTGAATAATGGTTGCAGCGATGGCTCTTATGCTAATTTAGAGCTATCACAACAGTTGGAAGGTTTGAGTACCCCTCTCGAACATCGAATTTTGATAGATGATCCTATGGATCTGTGATCTCTCGAAGCACGTATTGATGACCAGCTAGGCGACTCTAATAGTCTGTATGACAGACAAAAATCTCGTGCATGGATGCACGAAAAGCTTAACCACTTTAATATTAGTGGCGATCTTATCAGCACTAGGAACATTCTTCCAATCTTCTAATATGCTAATCTCTCTTGTTGCAACGATATTTTTACATCTATTCTAAGATGGATTTTATAGACTCCATTAAAAAATGTAGTTGTTTGTGAATCGAAACAATCCATTTTTTCTTGAAGGTTAACATTAGTACTATGTTGAACATCTATGGTTGTACTTGAATAGGATATCTTGAATGTACATCTATGCTGCTGTTGTACATGGATGTTCATCCTCTAGTTATCACTTAATTGGCTATTCTCTCAACAAATCTACTGAGGTATCTTTATAACTGAACACTTAATAAATGATTAATTTCTCATCACAATTTTGTCTTTCTAATCTTTGGTGATTCTTCTTCTCATGATTGTCTATTGACTAGTTAAGAATTTCTAGATGATCAGTTCATATGTTAACTAGGGTGATTATATTAATTAGAACAAAATCTTGAATTTTCATCACGACTACGATTTTTTTCTTTTAATACTTGTGTATGGGTTTTAATAAGGCCAATTATTTATTTTTGAAGAAGCATAATATAGTAATTAATTAAATGTAATATTCTAATGATCAATTATAAAATTTAATTTTCTATAATTAATCAATCAAATATATTAGGAAATCAAACATACTATACTAGTTAGCATATAGAGCTCATAAACATCGAATTCCTTCCCCAATTTAGGAAAATAAGCTATAAAATATGTTTATGTATCTTAAAATCGACAATATTATGTGGAAAATAAGCTATAAAATAATTGAGTAATAGCTAACGAATTCTACAATTTTAGTTGAGTCCCATGACCATCAAACTCTAGGTTCACTACTCTATCATCCATGAGAACTTGCAATAATGCACATACACAAAATGAATAAATTAAAGCCACCTCCAAATAACAATAATACATGGGAGCGTCAGTCAAGATGCACTGGCGGCGGATCTACATGGGCTAGGAGGGCCTTTTTTTTTTTTTTTCGTTTTACAAGAATCGTGATTTGGTATTTTATGGGATATTCTTCTGATAAAAAAGAAAAAAAAAAGAATTACAATAAAAAAATTTGATATGAAGAAGCTGAAGTTAACGTGAAGGCAAAAAAAAGAAAAAAGAATTCACGTCTCTTACGAAATTATTTTGAATCTGCCACTGGCAAGACAAGATGTGTTTCTTCATGGAGTTGCATTGAATCCGAAAAGCAAAATTTGCAATTTTGAGAGAAAAAAAAAGCATGTTTGGTTGAACGAAAATGGAAGGGGAAAAAAAAGAACTCAAACCCTAAAAGGAGACAGCAGTGCATGCATGTTGATGACATCTACAAATGCTTTATTAATGTCAGACTGCCTTTTAATTACCAAATCCTCGCTTTTTATCTCTCACCCCACATGCATGGTTGGGGATTAATTAACTCATTTCCAAAAATGGAACTGCCTCCCTATTTAAATAATTTAATAATTATATTAAATAAATTATGTATTCTCTCGACGATATTCAACATCTCGTTCCAACCCATGTAATTATAATCTAAAAATTAACTATATTGTAATAAAAAAAGAAACACACTTAAATTCATCTCAATTAGATTTGTAGCTTGAAATAAGATGTGAAATATATTTTTTATGATGGCAGCACATAGATATGGTCACATATATAAAAGTGACAGATTTTGATATTAAAAAGTCGTGTTACTTAAAAATTGTAAATTTTTTAATATAAGATATAATTATATATATATATATATATATATATATATAGGATAGTGATTATGTGTCAAAAATTTTCAGGTGTTATATAAGAAAAACTCTGGACCATTATAAATTAAAATGAACGCATGTGATCAATTTAAATGCGTCCCAATTTCGGTGCATTATTTGTGCTACCATATAGCATTCAAGGGCAAAAATGAGAAAATATATATTGAAGAATTTTATTTCGTATAGTTCATAAACTTAATATGCATATGTTCGATATAAAAAATGCAATATTTTGGTCATAAAAATGCAACATATAAATGATAAGTTCGTATTTTCACCAACTTATCAATAAGGTTTTAGGTTGTTTTAATTGCTTTTGATGCATTTTACTTGTTTTGTCATGCATAAAAGGGTTTTCGTACTTGTTACACTTGTGCTGGTGTGTTTTGTAGGATTATGGTCGAAATTGGTTAAGTCTGGAGAAGATACCTTTGCACATACCTCGGTTTCGACCGACGTTGGGATGCATCGGTCGATCAAGGTGAAGCACACAACGGGATCGATGTGTGAGCTCCGCGTCGACCAATACAATCCTGCATCGATTGACATCCATATGCTAGCAACAACCGAAGTGCAGATCGAAGTGAGGATCGAAGCGAAGATATACGTCGGTCGACGTCGACCCACATAAACCTATATCTGGCCCAGATTGAAAATATCCAATCTTTTTAATCCTAGATCCAGCAGAATATATTTTCCACAACTATCTATAGCCCTGTGATTAAAAAATTAGGATTTTATGCCATCTTTGAGAGTCGAAGCAACAGTTCGTTTCTATTTTGAAGTTGAATATTCAAGTTTATTTGTGTAGAGTTTTGTCATCAAATTCTACAGTTGTTTATGTCATTCAGTCTTATTTAAGGTTTATTCTTTCGTTGATAATTTCTGAGATGAATTTGCATAACTAAACTTTTATTCAGATTATATGGTTGTAGAACTATCATGTCTTCATGTTTTGATTAATTAAGTTATTTTTCTTTTCCTTTCAAAGTTTGTTAAATTCTGCGCTTATTTTCTCAATCTTAATTAGCTGACCCCTTATTTAGATTGATTATTTGATAATTTGAGACTCAGAAAGTAATTTTTATCAATGGAAAAAGGATTTCATAATATAATTTAATTTCTTGTGTGAAAAGAAGGAAATAGATTGTAGGAATAAACTGTTGTTTTCTGGAGTTAATTAGATTGTTCTCAAGAAAGGATAGAGAGATTTAATTAATAAACTTTGTGAATTGTCTTATCTAGAAGTTCATAATAAATTTCTGATGTTTCACTGATTATGAATTAAATTGGTTTTAATTGATTTGTCGTTGCATGTTAGACATGATAGGTATCAAAACCATGGAATCTATGTTTTTCAATATTTGAATCCAAAACTGTTTTACTTTTCAATTTTGATTTTACATGCAAAGTAATTTTTGTTTTAAATTATAAAACTCAAAATTTGATTTCTCTAAACAATATTTCGAGAAACTGTGACTCAATATGTAAGGTTTTCGTAATTTCACTCCTCATAGTTAGATAATTTATTTACCGCTTTATTATTAGCAGTAGCTAAATAATTTTTAGCGATCAAATTTTGGCGCCGTTGTCGGGGAGTGAATAGAATAATCTTATTATTGATTATGTGATTGGAATATATATTTAGGTTTTATTTTTCACTCTTTTATTATTATTTCCATGTTTTTTATATCAGCATCGACCGAAATAAGATTGCATTAGTCGACGTGAATATTTTACTCGCGTTGGATGACACATCCGTACGTCGGTCAATACACGTGTCGTGAGTTAGTTATTTCCCTTATTTTAAGTTCATTTAGTTTTATTTCATTCGCAGTTTTAATTCACAACCACTTTTCGTGGGCAGGTAGTGTATGATCACAAGAGCAAGGGGCAAGAAATTAGTGGACTACAATCTGGAAATCGAAGCCACCTGTCGAAGAACTAACCGAAGGAGAAATCTAGACAAACGACGTTCAAGTAATCAAACAATGGCTTACAACGTGCAACATGACCACCACAACTTACTCCAGAGGAACAAGTTGAACTTGTTCGAGAAGTGCTGGCCATGAGGGAGCTGCTACAACGACTGAACCTTGAAAGGAACAACCGGAATAACCAGAACCCCCGCTGCAATCAACTCTTCGAGGATGGCCCTGATGAGGATGAAGATCCGCCAGAAGGACTTGATGATGAGAAGGATGAGGACTCCATTCAGAAGAGATACCGACCTAGATTTCAGGAGATAGACTTCGGAGTTCGCATCAATGTCAACAACTTCGAGCTTAAGTCCAGATTGGTGCAGATGGTGCAACAAAATCAATTTGGTGGAAGAGCTACGAATGATCCATATGCGCACCTTGACAAATTCATTTTACTCTGCAACACTGTCAAGGTCAATGGAGTCAGTGATAACGCGATTCGGATGCGACTGTTCGCATTCTCCCTGCGTGATAAAGCGCATTCCTGGTTTTCTGCATAGGACAAGAGCATCATCAGCACTTGGGCAGAGTTGAGGATCAAATTTTTGAGAACTTCTTCCATCCTAGCATCATCAAACTGAGAAGGAATGACATCACAAGATTCACTTGAAGGCCTGATGAGAGCTTCTACGAGATATGGGAGCGCTATAAAGAGCTGCTGAGAGCTTGTCCAGGACATGGACTATCATTGGGAGAGCAGGCTGAGACCTTCTACAAGGGGTTGAATGACAGGACTGTAGAGCTGATGGATGCTACACTGGGCGACACTATTATGTCAAAGAGTGGAAAAAGGGCTATGGAGTTCTTCTAAAAGATGGCCAACAACATCCATAGGTGGTCGTTAGTTCGTCATCAGCTTGTGAAAGCTGTGGAGAAGGTAGCTGAGGAGTTGGATTTGGCAGCCGAGGTGAAGAAGCTGCAAAAGAATTTTGCTGCACTGAAAGCGGGACAAACTGTTGCTGCTGTGGAATCAATCCAAGCTCTAGTTGAAGGGGACTGCATGAACGTTAATTTTGTCGAAAGAGGTGGTTACCAAAATAACTACCGTGGAGGATATCAATAAAATAATCATTCTTATAACAACAACAATGCGAGGAACCACCCGAGATTCTCTTATGCAAACCCCCAAGCTGCGGAGCAACCATCGCCCGGATTTATAGTTCAGAATGGAGCTGTGGTGGAGCAAAAGAAGCCAAATCTTGAGGAGTTTTTGGCTTAGTTCATGCAAGGATTGACTGATAAATTTAGGAAGTTGGAGCAAGAGATAGCTGGAGTAAACACCAAGGTTGACCAAGTGGAGAAGCACATGCAGATAATTGAGACAAATTCAGTCAAATTGCGAACACCCTCGGATCTCAGCACAAACCCGGTCACTTGCCTAGCAATACACAAGTCAACCCTAAGAATCATAAGAACGAGGTCAATGCCATCACACTCAGAGCGGGAAAAACGTATGAGGGGCCAAAGAATCAAGAATTGGACCCGCCGGAGATCAAGGAGGCACTGCAAGTCGAAGAAGTCACAGGAGAGGCCTCAGTTTCACCCATGTAGGAGACGTTCGTCGATGCAAAGATTGGGGTGAGACTGTCGCACATCGCTCCACGTCGACCGACGCAGAGCCACATTTTTCGACACTGACACATAGTTCACCAATTAAAAAGTCGTCGATGTCTTTCTGCAACAATTTTCCAAAATGAAGATGAATGAGCGATATGCAAGATTTTTGGAGAACATGAAGAAGGTGCATATCAACATTCCACTGGTGGAAGCACTATGGGAGATGCCCGGATACATCAAATTTTTTAAGTACATGGTCTCTCAGGAAAGACAATTCATTGAGAATGAGACAGCAAATCTATTTGAAGAGTGCAGTGCAGTGATAAAAAAGAAGATGCCACTGAAGAGGGAGGATCCAGGATCATTCACCATCTCCTGCGTTATTGGAGGAGAGACTGATCCCTGAATTTTTAATGATACCATAGTTTAGTGACAAGTTAAAATTATAAATTCCCACAAAGATTGTATAAGTGAAATCCGGGAGATGGTTGCTCTAAACCCTAAACCCTAAACCAATTAAAGTTTTGATCTATTCGACAACCAAAACATCCATCTAAGATAATCGCATAAACTCTAGAATCTGATTAAGTAATTACCTACACATATTCATATTAAACAAATATATGAAAAGATAAAACCTGTAAATATTCTTCATAAATGAAATCAGTGTTGAATTGAGTCCAATATCGAGGATTATTGATCTCAATCTTCAATCCAAAGTCAAACTAATAGAAGCACTCTAAAAATTATACTCCCTCAGTCCCAAAACATTAGTCCTGTTTTCTTTTTTCGTCTGTCCCAAACAATTATCCTCTTTCCTAAAATGGAAAATTAATACACACTCACTAATAAAATACTAATTTCCTCTATCTCTACTCGCATTGGTATCTGTGCCAGAATGAAACAAGACTAATGTTTAGGGACGGAGGGAGTAATTCTTAGTCCCAAAAGTGGCATAAGTTCTAAAACTAAAAAATTACTATATATATATATATATATATACTAGGTTTGAAAGATTAAACATGGCAATTAAACATAAACTTGGAAAATCTGCATAAACGGCCCGTGTGTTGATCGAAAAGGCGCGTGTCGATCGACACACGACCCTAATTTCGACTCGGTGAAATCCTTGTCAAGCCATCTCTCCAGACGCCATGTCGATCAACACGTTGGGTGTCGATCGACATACGTGTCAAATGTCGATCAAGAAGCAGCTCTTCACACCTTCCCTCTTTGCATGTGTGTCGATCGACACCCTGGGTGTCGGTCGAAATGGAGGACATGACAAAATTGATCAACATCCACACTTAGCCAAATTTGCACTCAAAAACCTGTATTTTCCATTATAACAAACATACCGAACATAAAACAACCGCGATGCTAATAAAATAAATTAAACACAAGATAAAAGCATTAAAACAACCTAAAAATCCATTCATAAGTGAATGAAATAACACACTTATCAGAGACCTTCGGAAAAGCCCTGTGCAATTCTGTTACATCGATCAACCTAAAGCCACTGTTTATCTTCAAGAGGGTGGAGATTGGAAGCATCAAGCCGACAACCATATCATTTCAGATGGCTGACCGATCTATCATTTATCCGAGGGGCATTGTGGAGGATATGCTCGTCAAGGTGAAGGACTTCATCATCCCTGTAGATTTTGTGGTGCTAGATATGGAGGAAGACCACAACATTCCACTGATCATAGGGAGACCTATCCTAAAGACTGGTGGAGATCTGATCGACACCTGAGATGGGAAATTGATATTTTGAGTCAATGACGTGTCAATCACCTTTTCCATCTGCAAATCTATGCAGAAGCATAATGATGGAAGCTACCAAGAAGAGTGCCACATGATCAACTCCTTCAATCCGGTGATTTCATGTCCTTTCTCATCTCTTAATTCTGATCCAGATTTTCTTGAGAATTGTTTATTACATTCTTTGTTTTCTTCTTTAGATTTGGATGGCCGATGATGAGATTGTGGACATGGTGATGGAGCTGGATGTGCGTGAGAGATACCACGAATATTGGAGGACAAAAGGGAGCGATTACCTACCCGATACTACCAAAATTCAAAAGGAAAACAAAGAGGGGTCTTAGTTTTGCTCGATGCGCATTGCACGTCGACTAATACATGTTTTTGTGTGCATCAATCGACGTGGCTTTGACGTCGGTCGACGTGAGCAGAACAACTGATGTGTCCTCTACACCAATCGAAACAGAGAGACGTGGAAAAGGGACTTCGGTAATTTTGTCCACGCCGATGCCGAGGGTGCGTTGGTCGATGCCTAGAGCAATTTGTCGCTGTTTAACTCCGATCCGCCTGTTCCAGACCTTAAACTTCTACCGGCGTATTTGAGGTACACATTTTTGGGTTCAAAAGACACATACCTTGTAATTGTTTCTACTTTTCTAACGCAGGGTGAGTTAGGAAAAGTTGCTCCGAGTACTACAAAAGTACAAGTCAGCTATTGGATGGACGTTATGAGATATCAAAGGGATCAACCCTTCGTTGTGCATGTACAAGATCATTCTGGAGGAAGATGCAAAGCCAAAAAAACAAGCATAGCGGAGACTAAATCTGATTATGTAGGTGGCCGTGAAGAAAGAAGTACTGAATATTCTGACTCACGGCATGATCTACCCGATCTCTGACCGCAAGTGGGTGAGCCCCACTCAAGTCGTACATGAAAGGGGGATGTAAATTGTCAAGAATGAAAATGGAGAAGATGTCGCAACACGACCCATCACTAGATGGCGGTTCTGCATCGACTACTAGGCTCTCAATGCCGCCATGTGCAATGACCACTTTCCTCTTCCCTTTATTGATCAAATTCTTGATAGATTAGCTGGCTATCCTTTTTATTGTTTTCTTGATGGCTACTCAGGATATAGCTAAATCACGGTGGCACTGGAGGACCATCACAAGACCGCATTCACTTGTCCCTATAGAGTGTTCGCATACCGGCGGATGCCATTCGGCTTATACAATGCACCAGCGACCTTCCCGAGATGCATGATAGCCATCTTCAACAACTTGATCGAGGACGTCATTGTGGTATTTATGGGTAATTTCTCTATTTTTGGTAGCTCATTTGATGTTTGCTTGCAGAATCTCGCTACCGTGTTGGAGAGATGTATAGAGACCAACCTGTGTTTCAACTGGAAGAAATGCCACTTTATGGTTCGAGAGGTAATCATGTTGGGACATCGAGTGTCAGCTGAGGGACTGGAAGTAGATCGAGCGAAAGTGGCTGCCATGGAAAAGATGCCACCACCAGCAAATATCAAGGGAGTTAGGAGTTTTCTCGGTCACATCGGGTTTTACAGGAGATTCATCTAGAACATTCTGAAAATTTCAAGGCCGTTGTGCAACCTAATAGAGAAGGATGTTTCTTTTGTTTTTTATGCTGAATGTGTGCAAGCTTTCGAGCGACTGAAGAAAGCCCTAGTGACTGCACCAATTTTGACTTCTCCGAATTGGAGCAAGCCATTCATTCTTATGTGCGATGCCAGTGAATATGCAGTTAGATCTGCCTTGTGTTAGATGAAAAGCAGACTTTTCCATGTTATCCATTACGCCAGCAAGAGCATGAATCTGACGCAGTGCAATTACACCACCACCGAGGAGATGTTGACGGTGGTCTATGCATTTGACAAGTTTTAGTTCTATCTGATAGGTTCAAAAACAATTGTCTATACTAACCGTGCCGCCATCAGATACTTATTCACAAAGCAAGATACCAAGCCCCGACTAATTTGATGGATTCTGCTGCTCCAAGAATTTGATTTAAAAATCAATGACAGGAAGGCAAGCGAGAATGTGATACTGGATCACTTATCGGGATTGGAGCCACCAGTCAAGGGGGATGACAAGCATTTGAGGATCCGAGAGATCTTTCTGGATGTGCAAATTTGTGCTATTTAGGATCTACAAGAGATGTATGAGTCCAAAACACCGTGGTTCACCGATTATGGAAATTATCTGGCGACCGGTGCTCTTCCGCCTGATTCCTCTCCTTATGCCAAGAAGAAGTTCATGCGCGACGTCAGATTCTACTATTTGACGGATCCCTACCTTTGGCGCCGATGTGCCAATGGTATCATTCGCCATTAGTCCCCGGCAGCAGATTAACGAGGCTTATCTTTTGTCTCACCACTTTTAAAATACTAGCGAGTATATTCTACTGGTCTTCTATCCACGTGGTTTGTCGTGGTTGGATTAGATGCCACAGACCCAGGTGATTGAAGTCGAGATATTTGATGTATGGAGGATCGACTACATGGGACCTATCCCACCATCTCTAGATTTCTCATATATTTTGCTTGCTGTGGACTATGTGTCGCGATGGGTGGAGGCCATTCCGACCACCACCAAAGATTCCAAAGTCGTCCAACTTCGTGCAGAGTCTTGTGACTCGATTTGGACCGCTTTTAGCTCTGGTAAGCGATGGGGGATCTCACTTCTTCAATAATTTACTTGCTTCCCTTATTGTTAGGTATGGCGTCAAACATCGCGTCACTACCCCATACCACCCTCAAGGAAATGGGGTGACGGTTGTCCAATCGAGAAATGAAGCAAATATTAGAGAAGACTGTGAAGCAAAGGAGAGATTGGGTGTTGAAGCTCGATGATGCGCTATAGGCATACCACACCGCCTACAAATCGCCCTTTTGGCATATCTCCTTATCAATTGGAGTTTGGTAAATCATGTCACCTCTCGGTAGAGATGGAGCACAAGGCGTAGAAGGTATTGAAGGCACTCAACCTTGATTGGAAACAAACTGTCAATGATCGAGCCATGGCACTCAATGAATTGGAGGACTTTAGAAATGAAGCTTATAAGAACAACGTCATCTACAAGACGCATGCCAAGAGATTCCACGATCACGTGATTCGCCAGCAGGACTTCAATTCTGACGATAAAGTACTCCTCTTCAATTCAAGATTGAGATTCATGCCTTGTAAGTTGTAGTTGAAATGGACCAGTCCCTACACGGTGGTGTTCACTCGTCCGAATGTCGTAGTTAAGTTGGTCGATCAAGATGGCACAACATTCAAGGTAAATGGGCAAAGACTGACGAAATATTACACCCCACTACAAATTGGTGTTGTGGAGGTGTATTATTGTCACGCCCCCATTTTACTTCCCCAATTATGAGAGCGCGACGGGTTTTAAAATCATATTTCAGTTCCCCATTTTGAATTAAGCCTAGAATTTAAACATGAGTTTAAAATTTTAAAATTATTTCATTAATCATAATATTTAAACAGTAAAAAAAAGATATGTTTTTAATTTACAAACTTTCAATATTTAAAATACATAACAGTAGGGAAGAGTTCAAAAACAGAGGTTCGTGCAACAGAGTTTTACGTGGCGGAAATTTGCATATGGCGATGCATATCTCAGGACCATGCTCTGGAAAACTCTTATTTCTTTATATACATTCCTCCACATTAAAAACAAGTAAACTTTCGGATAGGACATGCTCCAATGTGTTGCCTCCCACACCTCTGACAATCTATTGGTGCTGGGCCTCTTTGTCCTCCTCCTCCGCCAGGGGCAACTGGTGGGTACCTTCTCACTGGTGCTTCGAAATTTCTTCTCGGTGCATTTTGATTACCCCTAAAATCTGGTCGTCTTTGAATGTTAGGCCCTCGATAATCATTACGTGGATTATCTTCCCACTTTCTTTTCTGTGAACCTGATGGCTGACTAGATTCTGCTGAAGCTGATATTTGTATCTTATCCTTTGTCAGAGCAGCTTCAACATCTAGAGCCATACTCATATATTCTTGGTAACTCAACCCTTTATTTATTGATAGGTGAGCTCAAATATCTGTTCTCAGTCCTGTACGAAACTTTTATGCTAGTTTAGCAAGAGTATCCACGAGTTGTGTTGCGTAATGTGACAAATCACAAAATTTTCTATCATAATCATTTACCGTCATTTCCCCCTGCCTCAGAATATAAAATTTCATCTCTTTCTCCTGACGGTATTGCTTCGAAACATACTTTTCATATAGTACTTCCTTAAATTTCTCCCACGTAAAACTCTCATATTGTTCTGAAGTTAGAGTTTTACCGTAGGTTTCCCACCATCTATTAGCACTGCCAACTAGCTGATACGTCATGCAGTTTATTTTGTCTACTTTACTGCATCGCATGTGTCTAAATATCTTTTCCATCGCATGTACCCAACTTTCAGTTTCAAATGGGTCTCCCTCCCCATTAAATGTAGGTGGGTGTTGTTTTCGGAATATCTCAATTACTTCGAAGGATTGGACTGGTGGTATAACTTCTCTTACTTCACCACTATTCGGCATCCTAAAAATAATTCAACAACTAATTACAACTTTTCCTGTTTATGATTTCGTTATATTCAACAAGATTCATCTGTTTATGATTAACACTCAACCTTGAAACATATACTCAATCAACAATAATTGTAATCATATAATACCATAACCATAAATATAACTGTAGTCATATACAACATATTGACTATATTTACATTATCAAAAGGGTACAACCATTCTTCTTACACATATCTCCATAAGATATAAAGATGTAAATATCTGCCTAAAAGGATTTGATACTTCTATGACACTGTTCTCTAAGAGCCAGTAAGAGAAGTTATACCACCAGTCCAATCCTTCGAAGTAATCGAGATATTCCGAAAACAACACCCACCTACATTTAATGGGGAGGGAGACCCATTTGAAATTGAAAGTTGGGTACGTATGATGGAAAAGATATTTAGACACATGCAATGCAGTGAAGTAGACAAAATAAACTGCATGACGTATCAGCTAGTTGGCAAATCTGATAGATGGTGGGAAACGTACGTTAAAACTCTAACTTCAGAACAATATGAGGGTTTTACGTGGGAGCAATTTAAGGAATTACTATATGAAAAGTATGTTTCGAAGCAATACCGTCAGGAGAAAGAGATCGAATTTTATATTCTGAGGCAGGGGGAAATGACGGTAAATGATTATGATAGAAAATTTTGTGATTTGTCACATTACGCAACACAATTCCTGGATACTCCTGCTAAACTAGCAGAGAAGTTTCGAACTGGATTGAGAACAGATATTCGAGCTCACTTATCAATAAATTAAGGGTTGAGTTACCAAGAATATCTGAGTATGGCTCTAGATGTTGAAGCTGCTTTGACGAAGGATAAGATATCAATATCAGCTTCAGCAAAATCTAGTCAGCCATCGGGTTCACAGTAAAGAAAGTGGGCCTAACGTTCAAAGACGACCAATGTAATGATTACCGAGGGCCTAACGTTCAAAGACGACCAATGTAATGATTACCGAGGGCCTAACGTTCAAAGACGACCAGATTTTAGGGGTAATCAAAATGCACCGAGAAGAAATTTCGAAGCACCAGTGAGAAGGTACCCACCAGTTGCCCCTAGAGGAGGAGGAGGACAAAGAGGCCTGACACCAATAGATTGTCGGAGGTGTGAGAGGCGACACATTGGTGCATGTCTTATCCGAGAGTTTACTTGTTTTGAATGTGGAGGAAAAGGACATATGGCTAGACAGTGTCCTAATCGTCAGCAAGAACCTGAGAATAGGCCAGTTTATTAAAGGCCTAATAATCAGCTGAGGGCAATTCGAGGGGAGCCTCAACCCCGACCTGGATCACCTAAGTTCCCAAGGGGAGGTAGACCAAAAAGACAAAACCCTCCACAAAACCCAAGGGTAGGCCGCCAACAACCCCCACAGGAGCAACCACAAGGAGGGGCTAGAGCTTACGCACTAAACCAGGAGAGAAATAAAGGAAACCTAGCAGGTATGGGAGTTATTTATAATATACATGTTATGGTTTTATTTGATACTGGTGCATCACATTCTTTCATTTCTCATGCATGCGTAGAAGCTTTAAGCCTTAAGGTTTCTGAAGACGATAAAAGCTTGAAAGTAGTAATACCTACAGGAGAAATTATAACTACTACTCAAGTATGCTCCAATGTTGAAATAATGTTGAATACCTATAAGGTAATATTAGATGATTTGAATGTTCTGGAAATGAAGGATGTTGATATAATATTAGGGATGGATTGGCTAACTAATAACAGGGCAACTATATTATGTGAGGAGAGAAAGTTATTTTGCAAGACCTAGAAGGGCAACATTTGTGTGTATATGGTTTTCGTAGAGGGCAAAGAGTGCCAGTTATTTCAGCACTCCAAGGCACGAGGTTATTATGAAAATAAGAAAATCAAGCATATTTGGTATATCTGGAAGGTGATAGGAACCAAGAACTAACAGTAAAAGATGTACCAATAGTAAATGAATTTGAAGATGTATTTCCTGAGAAACTGCCATGGTTGACACCAGATCGGCAAGTGGAGTTCGTTATTGACTTGGAACGGGGATCAACCCCGATTTCCAAGGCTCCATATAGAATGGCACCCAATTAGTTACAAGAACTAAAAGTACAGTTACAAGAATTGTTAGACATGGGTTTTATTCGCCCTAGTGTATCACCTTGGGGAGCTCCTATTCTATTTATGAAGAAAAATGATGGGACAATGAGAATGTGTATAGATTATCGTGAGTTAAACAAGTTGACATTAAAGAATCGTTATCCATTACCGAGAATTGATGACTTGTTTGACCAGTTGAAAGGTGCATGCATATGCTCAAATATAGATCTTCGATCTGGGTATCATCAGTTAAAGATTCGGAATGAGGATATTCCAAGGACTGCATTTAGAACTAGATATGGTCATTATGAGTTTGTAGTTATGCCTTTTGGACTCACGAATGCTCCAGCAGTACTCAAGGATCTAATGAATCGAGTATTCCATCCATATCTAGATAACTTTGTGTTAGTCTTTATTGATGATTTTCTGATATATTCTAAAACCAGGAAGGAACATGAGCAACACCTCATAACTGTTTTGCAGACACTAAGGAATGAGAAATTATATGTTAAATTCAGTTAATGTGAATTTTGGTTTAGTGAAGTCATATTACTAGGTCATATTGTGTTAGCTGAGGGAATTAAAGTAGACCCAACTAAGATTCAAGCGGTGATGGGGTGGAAGTCACCAACTACACCTAATGAAATAAGAAGTTTTCTTGGCTTAGCAGGGTACTATAGGCGATTTATAGAAGGATTTTCTAAAATCGCCAGGCCTATGACACAATTACTCCAAAAAGGAGTTAAATTTTTGTGGACCAAGGAATGCGAAGAAAGTCTCCAAAAGCTGAAATAATTGCTAACTGCCGCACCGGTTTTAGCAATTCCTGAGCCTGACAAAGAATATGAAGTGTACTGATGCTTATAAAAATGGAATAGGGTGTGTGTTGATGCAAGAAAGAAAAGTAATAGCTTATGCATCACGACAGTTGAGACCACATGAACTAAACTATCCTACCCATGATTTAGAATTGGCTGCAGTAGTTCATGCTCTAAAGATTTGGCGGCATTATCTTTATGGAGTTAAATGTGCAATATATACAGATCATAAGTGCCTAAAGTACTTCTTTGAGCATAATAATCTAAACATGAGACAAAGAAGATGGCTCGAGTTAGTAAACGACTATGATTTGACATTCAATTACCATCCAGGAAAAGCAAATTCTGTAGCTAATGCTCTAAGTATAAAGGATACAACAAGGCTAGGTTCACTTCTCACAACTGAAAGTGAACTGATTAAAGATTTTGAGAAGCTGCATATTGAAATCATGACATGTTCTGAAGTACGGAATGGTATGCTAGCTACTCTAAGTGTTGTATCTGACTTAAGAAAGAGAATAGTTAAAGCTCAGAAAAGTGATGACGGACTAGAGAAGTTACGTCAAGAAGCTCGAAAATCAAACAGAGGATTACCATGAAGCATCAGATAATGCCTTAAAGTTTCAAGGCATAATTTGTATACCGAATAATGAAGAGTTAGGAATGAAATCATGAGTGAAGCTCATGATACCCCTTATACTGCACACCCTGGAAGTACAAAAATGTATCAAGATCTGAAAACTAAATTTTGGTGGGATGGTATGAAGAGGGATATTGCTTCATATGTGGAACGATGTTTAACTCGCCAGCAGGTTAAGGCATTGCATCAACGACCTTATGGTAAGTAACAACCATTAGATATTCCCGAGTGGAAGTGGGAGTGTCACGCCCCGATTTAATAACATGACAATATTCAAAGAAATGAGGCACATCGGGTACGAGACTTGCACTCGGGATATCAATTAATAAGAAGAGATCAAGCAAATAAGAAAGAAATCATCACACTTATCCCAAGTTAAGAAAAAGATAGTAGAGGGGTGCCTTCTCAAGAAGGGATCGTAGCCTCTTGAGTAAACCAAATATCAGAGTTTTTAATATGTCATCAAAAGGCTAACAAAAGATGAGGAGTTTCAGCAGCGGAAAGTAATCAATGAAGTATGTATATGAAGATACATACTTCAACATCCAATTATTACAAAAAGAGTCTTCAGCTCCACTTCGACTGCTGCGTCGTACTTTGCTCCAAAAGTTTCTTTTAATCTGCGCATTTTAGAAATAATGCGAGGGGCTAAGTACAAATTGTACTTAGTGAACACATGCCCGAAAACATACATACATATAAGTTTGTCATGCCTTGTTAATCAGGTCGCACATGGGGTTATTATTTTGAAATCCTCCCATTGCACCAAAACATTTTTATGAATGAGCTTGCTCCTTTTTACTTAGTTAAACTATCTGCAAATGATTATGTGACTGGGAGGTGGCCACCTACCACAGTCACGATGCTACTCCGAGTAGGGCATGACCCCTAACATGTCAGCATCATAGTGCACTAACCCATGGTATCTCTTTCACTACCTGGGTACGATTGATAAGCCTCGCAATACGCAGAGTCAACATCCACGTTGAATACGTTTGATGTTCTCTCTGAGTGGGGTTCCCCCATAGAGAGGACAGATAGCAAACACAAAACAATAGGCAATGACAAAATAATTTAAAACAAAACATTTCATTTCATTCTTGATATGCTTTGAAAAGAAAACATCATTTTCATATTTTTAATTTGGCCCATTATATAGGGGTAAAACAAAGCCCACCTTGAGTAGGTGCGGTTATGCGGTTTGTTGATCTAGTAATCGATCTTCTCATTGCCCTTTCTTATGACATAAGGAATACAGGTAAATCCTCAAGGGATAATGGATTATCTATAATCTGGTACATCAAAATAATTCTAGACTTTTAATAAATCGTGGAACTTTCCAACCTTGAGCCATCGGATAAGGATATGAAATAATGATTTGAAAGTCTAGTTTGACGAACAAGGTAGTCAAACGTTAACTCAATAGCTCGTCGTTCAATATCGAGTATTAATTCAAGAAGCATGGATAGTAGTTCAATTTGATTGGACAAAACAAATGGCTTCTTAAAGTGACTAAGCACTTTCAAGAGTTTAAAATCGAAAGAAGTTTTCATTATGAATCATCGTACATTGCTTGAGAGTATGAGAACTCATCAAGTTGTTTCAAGGAATGATTAAGTTATGATTAATCGAATCGAACAATCGAAGTTGGTTGGGATTTAAAAGGTTTCAAAGAGGGTAAGAAAGAAAAGGATAGGTATTAATATCGATTAATAAAAAGAGATGTCGAATGATATCAAAGATAAGTTGAATCGATCAAAGAAAGAAAAGTAAAAAATTGGAGATTTCATCCTGTGTCGACCGAGATGGAGTGCATCTCGACAGACGCAGATGCATCGACCAAAATGAGATGCATCTTGACTGATATGAGTATATCAACCGAGATGAGATGCATCTCGACCGATATGGGTATATCGACCGAGATGAGATGCATGCCGACCGATACAAATGGTCGATGGAAAGAGAATCGAGCGAGGGGTTCTGTGTCGACCGACGTGGCTTCCACATCGACCGAGATAGACATATCAACCGATATGGTCCTCGTGTCGACCGATACAGCCACGTCGACCGAGATGAAGGCCAAATCGGCCGAAATAAAGTCTAGATGCCTTCCGACGGAAATTTCGTGTTTTGGCTCAAACTGTTATTTGGGCTCGTCCAATCGATTACTAACAACACCAAATGGTTTTCTAACAAGTATAATGAGTCTAGACATGTATTTTAACATCAAAACATGTTGGGAATCGAGATAAAATCTCAATATTTCCAAATAGGGCAAACATACCAAAAATGATTCAAAATAATCAAAACTCGATTCCTAGGTCGATATATCACTTCTAGGCTCATAATATAACATGCTAAACATGCATACGTAAACTCTAGATCAAACCTAGATCATAACATTTATCATCTAGGGAAAAAATCATAACATAGCTTCGAATTAAATTCGATAACAAAATATAATTTTGGAAATTCGATAAATACATTTAAAATTTACAAGGGGCGCTATAGGGAGCATATCACAATGGACTTCGTGACTGGATTACCAAAATCTCAAAAAGGTAATACTGCTATATGGGTTATTGTAGATCGATTGACAAAAAGCTCTCACTTTTTGCCAATTCGAATTAGATATGGTTCTGATAAACTTGCTCAGATGTATATAAGGGAAGTTGTACGACTACATGGAGTGCCTGTATTTATAACATCTGATAGAGATACCAAGTTTACTTCTAGATTTTGGATGATTTTACAGAAAGAACTTCGTACTCATCTAAACTTTAGTACATCATTTCACCCACAGACTGATGGGCAGTCTGAAAGAACCATACAAACCCTTGAAGATATGTTGAGAACCGTGGTGTTAGACCGAGGAGTAAATTAGGAACTAATATTGCCATTAGTTGAATTTGCTTATAATGACAGTTATCAGGCAACTATTGGCATGGCGCCTTATGAAGCGCTATATGGTAAAAAGTGTAGATCCCTACTTTATTGGGATGAAGTAGGAGAAAGGAAAGTTCTTGGACCAGAAGCTATCAGTGAAATAATTGAAATAGTGCGCCAAGTCCGAGAAAGAATGAAAGAAGCTCAAAGTAGACAAAAGTCCTATGCTGATACCAGAAGAATTGAGCTTCAATTTGAAGTAGGTGATAAGGTGTTTCTAAAAATTTCACCTTCAAAGGGGATTATACGGTTTGGCGTAAGAGGTAAACTAAAACCAAGGTTTATTGGACCTTACGAGATCTTGGAAAGAATTGGTCCTGTAGCCTATCGTTAGCTATACCGACAGCCTTAGGAAATATACATAATGTATTTCATGTATCTCAATTAAGGAGATATGTATATGATCCCAAGCATGTAATTCGCCAAGAAGAAATTGAACTTAGTCCGGAGCTACAGTATGAAGAACAACCTCAAGCTATTTTAGATAGAAATATGCAAGAATTGAGAAAAAAGTCCATACCATTGGTGAAAGTGTTATGGAATCATCATGGTCAAGAAGAAGCTACGTGGGAGCTTGAGGAAAAGATGAGAATTAAGTATCCGTAACTGTTTTAGTCACCCTACAAATTTTTGGACGAAATTTTTTGTAAGGTGGGGTGAATGTGATAACATAAAGTTTGTAAACAACATAAATTAATTTAATTAAGGCTAACTAAGGATTTATTAGTTTTAATTTAGAATTAATTAGAAATCAAAATGTAGATTACAGAATCAGTTGCATGTCTAAATTTTTCATGGATTATGTGGATATATATGAATTAGCATATTTTATGTGTTCATGCAAGTGAAATTTTCGTCGGAACCTCGAGTTGAGTAATTAGGGTTTCAATTTGATAATTAAACCTGAATGAGCCACAACTCGCAATCGGAAGCTACATTTCTCGAACCGAGTTGGGGACTACTAGAATTTGATGTTATAAATCAATCCAATTAATCGGATTTAAAATTTGAGGTTCATGTAAAACTAGATGAATTAATGTAATAAGGCCTAATTTATTGTGATACATGTGCGTAAGTTTATATATATATATATATATATATATATATATATGTATATATTAATATATAAGATAACTTCGTATATATTGGCATTTAAATTAAATTAAGTTATTAACTACTATAAAAGGACACACGACAACCTCTTGTTTATATAATTCATGACTCAGCCTAAGGTGGTGATTTGGTGTCGGATGAAGGGGTAATATCAAATTCAAGAGGTGGATAAATCATTCATATAAAGATTTCTCAAGTTTATGAACCCTACCCGTCAGTTTTGCTTCATCTCAAAATTCTGTTCGAATTAGTTAGAATTAGAAAGAGTAGTAAACTACATTGAAGAGAACGAAGAATTAAAAAAAATAGAGAAGGTATAATTTATCTTGAAATTCTGGAAATTCGAATGGTTAGATTAATTCTTTTCACATACAAACACGCATTGGATGTTTAGGGGGTGTTAAGATTGTATTTTTGTGATTAATTTGTGCTGCATATGAATTATATACTCGTAAAATAGGCATGAATTGCCGGAATTCGAAGCATGATGCATTTGTTGATGGCCAAATTGGTTAATTATGCGTAGAGATGTTGGTTTATTGGTTTCGCCTCATTTCCTTTAATTTAAAATAAATAGGTAAAAAGCCCAAGTGTGATAAATAAGTTAATAATAAACCCCAAAAAGAAATAGTAATATTAGTTTTACAATGATTAGAAGATTTTGGGTGGTATATCACATAAATCATAGTTAATGTTACGAAGGTCATGAAATTAAACTTTAGAACCAATAATAATAGGCTGAAACTTATTTGATAAAAACATGAGATATTTACAAGTTAGCATTTGAACATGAATCGAACTTGATGTCTGATCTTAATCACTAATTTAATTCTTGAGTCAAGCAATGTTTAAATGATACATGATTGTGGAATAAGCTTAAGAATTTAGATAATATATTTGTACGTTTGTTATACTTAAAACTTGGTAGTGATATTAATGTGAAATTATAACATTAGTTTTGTGATTTAATTAAGAGATTAAAATATTTCTAGAGAATTAAGTTAATAAGCCATGAGTTAAAAGGTAGGAATTTTAATAGATAATTCGAAATGGAGTAAAACTTGAAGTATGAATGAAATTTAGAAATGAACAAATTGAGAGAAATTCTGAGTAAGATGGTTTTTAGTTAAATTCAAATAAAATGTATTATAATTTGAATTTAGATTTGGGCGTGTCTATTTCATTTGTGAAGCATCATATGTGTATATTTGTATCATTTGTATGAAGGGTACAATCCGGGGCAAGCAAGGGCTTTTGCAAACCCGAACCAACACCCAAATCCATAACGGACAAGAGGTGGACTTTTCTAACTGAAAATCAAATCGTTTTTGAGCATTTAGCTCTATTTCCTAAAAGTATATAAAAATGTTTTGTTTTAAAATTGAATGTTGTGCCAAAATATTTTGTGTGTAATATCTGTTTCCTCCGAGCCAGACGTAGTTGGCCGGAGAGTTAATGATGTCAATGGGAAATGAACTGGGTTTGAGTCCCGAGTTATTTTTCATTGATTGTGAGCCAGGATGTCAGTCCCCTAAGCCACAATATCAAGTGTTCAATTCCTTGATACGTTATTTACTAACGATCGGGTCACGAGGCTTCGTATTCCAAGACTAGTGCACTATTGTTGACAGTTGGTTAAGTGGTTCGGCCATTTCTAACTTAGCAATGTGATTTGGAAGTAGGCCTACTTCCTTGTCACCTAACTTAAACAGATAGTGACCACATGTGAGTTAAATGTCAAGACATATGAGTGAAAATTATTTGTAAGCACGGTTTGCTTTTAACTAAAACCCCGTGACTTACTTGTGTGTGGCGCATTATTCATAGTTTAAATGTATGTTTTTGGGGCATGTGTTCACTGGGTACACGATGTACTCAGCCCCTGTATGTTATTTCTAAAACGTATAGGTTAAGCTGCGGAGAAGGAAGAGGAATGTGGAGGAATGTATATAAAGAAATAAGAGTTTCCAGAGCATGGTTTTGAGATATGCATCTCCATATGCATATTTCCACCACGTAAAACTCTGCTGCACGAACCTCTATTTTTGAACTCTTCCCTACTGTTATGTATTTTAAATCTTGAAAGTTTGTACATTAAAAACCTATCTTTTATTTACTGTTTAAATATTATGATTAATGAAATGATTTTAAAAATTCAAACTCTTGTTTAAATTCTAGTCTTAGTTCAAAATGGGGAACTGAAATATGATTTTAAAACCCGTCGCACTCTCATAATTGGGGAAGTAAAATAGGGGCGTGACAATTATTTAGATGGCCCATGATTTCAGGTATTGTCGAGCTAGCGACATAAAATCAAGCACTTGTTGGGAGGTAACCCAACGATTTAGTCATCTTATTTTAGTATTAATAATTTTCTTTAATTCGAAAATAAAATTGTATCTCCATTAATTTTAAGTGGAGGTGGGCCCTAACTGATTTCTACCTTAGATATTGTGTTACAGTTCATTATTCTCGAGTTTGACAAGGCTTTGTTTCGACCGACGTTGTATCACGTCGATATACATCGAGTATTGACTGTGTCGACCGATACAATGACACATTGATCGACATCCATGTAGCGCCACGATTTTTCCTTTCTGATTAAATTGGGAACGCTACAGTGGCGTTGGTCAAATTAACAATAAAACTTC
>JAPKLW010000849.1:140001-211401 GCA_026898455.1 Plectranthus barbatus
TGTGTTTTCCCCAACTTGTAAAATTAATATGTTGATCACTCTTATATATATTTTATAAATTTAAGTTTAAGTAACTTAAATCATATTTCCCAACTTGTAGAAATATAAGATAAAAATGAATTTATTCCATCATTAAATTTTGAGTAGTGAAATTTGTTTGATGGATATTACAATCCAGATGTCGATCGCAGTCCGCATTACGGTCAATAGGTTTTATTTTTTTAATGTTATTATAAAAAATATATATATATAAATATTTTAGTTGACCGACGCGCCTCTGCGTCGGTCCAAACAGAGACGACAGAGGCGCGAGTCTGTAGGTTTTTAAAACACTCCTTTTCTATTTTATCTTCACTTCAGACACGAAATTTTATCCTCCCCCAACTCCAAAACCCTCGAAAATCCTCTTCAATTCTCGAATTCAACTCAAGTTATGTTTCCTACACTTACTCCCTTTCAATATAATTGTGGTTTATGAGCAATATTAAAGTTTTTGTGAAGTTTGAACCGTAGGAATTCTCTATTTTGTGTGTAGTTTGAACTAAGGACTTGTATGCTTATTCCTAGTGATTGTTCGATATGGGTTGTAAGTTAAATTGATATATACTCTTGTCTAGTCCCGATTTCAAATTTATTTGAGTAATGTTTGATCTTTAGGTTGTCGTGCCCCCTTTGTGATTTTGCTTTGATTTTTTGAACAATATGATGAGATGTAGATTTGAGAACCCTTTTTGTTTGAATTTTTCTTGAATTAATTGTGAATTGCATGAATGTTGAATCAATTTGGAATGGGCATGGCAAATTGAGGTTAGATTTTGGATTTTTGGGTTTGAAATTCATGTTAGTTGCTTGATAATGGGGGTTAAATTTTCACTACAGCACAATCACACTACTTGTTTTTCTTTGACTGCAGAGATCACTCATGGCTGGTGGAAAACCCGTATTTCAGACTGCTGATAAAGAAACAACATATAAGAAATGGATCAGCTGGGAATTCGTGAAGGTGTGGAAATTCTCCTAAGGAGAGTATACTGGACACGATGAATATTTGCACAATAAATCACATACCCTTCCTTGGTGCAGGAATTCTTTGCTACACTCACCGTGGATAAGGCGCAAGTTGATGTCAAGCTTTAGGCATGAATTTACAACTCTGCAATCAAAGGTACTCACTGATGAGATCACATCTGGATGAGATCTTCATATGCCCCCTCGGGGGATGCTACCATCACCCAGCTGAATTTGATGTAGTGGGATTTTGGTGGTAAATAGCAGGAGAGGTCGAAGAAAGGGGGAACCTTGACTCAGGAAGCCTCAAAACATTATCTATTGAAAACCCCGTGTTCTGATACATCCAACAGAGTATGGGGGTGTTTATAGCCAGCCACAATGAAAGCGGGAAGGTCAGATATCCCGAGTTCCTAGCTCTCCAATGCATGCTCACTACTACCCACATCAATCTTGTGGCTCTCGTGATGGATAACTGGGAGAGGCAGAAGAGGGCCAAATCTGGCACAATTTATAGTTGGGGATTGATCACCCTCATAGCTGAGCATTTGGGCGTCCCGACCATTGATCTGGCGGCTTGTGCACCGCCCACTGGCCTTGACGACTTGTAGCTGATGCAGATGCAGGTGATTCCCGCCGGCAAGGTAGTTGGCATTGGAGACTGTCTAATGGAGATTTTTTCCCCCTTCCACGACCGGAGTTGACACATGTCACGGACTTGAACTTCCGTAACGACTGGCTTATGAGTACCGATGCTCATCTGCAGCTCACTATTAGCACTTATAGAGCAGGACCCGCCACATCCCGACTTAGACACCATCCATGGATGCGGCATGACCAGCGTGTCCTGATATGCGAGGACGCGATAGAGGAGCAGTATCTGCGATAGCTCCGACAGTAGGGTGACCACCAGAATGACACCTACACTGCCGATGAGACGATGCGGGATATTCCCAAAGAGCAGGGAGCTACCTTCATTGAGCTGGACATGGTTCAATACTTGGCTTTCATGCAGCAACAACAACAGTTAACCGAGCAGTAGCACGCCTTTATGGAGCAGCAGTACGCTTTCATGGAGCAACACTTTACATCCTTTGAGGAGATGCACACATCCATTGAGGAAGTACGCACGTCATTGGAGGAGGAGCGCGTGGTCAGTGCAGCTCATCGGGAGTCGGTGGATGCGCAGTTGCAGTATTTGACTAGGCGGATGGATGAGATCTATCTCTACATCGAGCCATGACAACCTACCGGAGGCGGAGGAGATGGCGAGGAGATGATGACACGAGCCCGGCCGACCCATCTTAAGGTACCATTTCTCTTTTTTCGTCTAACTTTCAAAGTTTTCCACTCCTTCGAGTGAAACAAGTTTGGGGATGAGGACGATGGAAAAGGGAAACGTTTTTACTTGCTTTATTTATTTATTGATCCTTTTTATGCATTCTTGGTAGAAGTTTGTTTTGTTTTCCGAATTGTTGCACATTTATGTTTAGTCACATTTTTATGAGCTTTGAACTAAGGGCAGTCAAAACTTTTTGATGATGTTGGTTCGAGAATTTGATTCGTCCTCCCTAGAATGAAAATCGTTGATTGATGATTAATTATTTGTGGATTTGGAATGAAAGTGTGTGTGATAGAGTAGCCAATGATAGGAGTAACTTGCTTGATGAGTCGCTCTTTGATGTGTGAATTATGCACGATAGACTATTTAAATTGGTTAATTATTGAAGAGAAACAAAATGTGAACCCGAGTGAGAATTTTTTTGCCTTATTGTTCGTTTGATGTGGGACAAGGTCTTTAGCAAAAACCTTCTAGAATTTGACAAGTTTCTCTCTTGAGTTTGCATAAGTGTAGTAATAGGGTGAAAATGATTATAAACATGTTGTTTCAAAGCGCACTCCCCATAGACAAACCTTAAATTATCTCCACTCGTAGCCCATTTGAGCTTGTAATGTTTTCCTTTGACAATAGAATGGTTGAAAAGCGTGAGGAGTATATGGTTAGATTATGTGGATTTTGGGGTTAAATGAAAATTAGGGTCCCTACTGTGAAAAGAAAATGTGAACATAAATTTTTAAATGGAAAAATATAGAAGTTCACAAAATAAATGTTGTGATGACATTGAAGGAAGAAAAAAAAAGGGACCCTAGAAAAAAATAGAGAAAGAGAAAAGAGAGAAAAAGATTGAGGAAGAATAATGAGTTGATGTGGTTGTGGTGTGATTGGTGGTGATGTAGCACTGAGAAATATTGAGTCACTTAGCCAAAAATACCTCACCTTTTTAGGTAAGCCATGTTACAACCCACTTAAGACCTATTTGATTCCCTGAAAAACTACACTATTGAGCAATGGAGAGAAGAGAAATTTGTCAAACCTATGGTAAGTGTGAGCTATTGCCTTGATTTGAGAGAATACTTACACCCACAAAAACTTGAGTGATGAGCGCAAATAGTTTACCTCGTGAGGTTCCTCTTCGACGATTTGATAATTTGAATTGTGTCTGTATTGTGTTATTTATGTGGATGAGTGCTAATTAGATAGTAAAGGAACTTTGCGAGGCATTGCACATTTATAGCAGCATGTGATTTGATTTCATGTCTGTGAATTGATCGAGGACGATCAATAGTTTAAGTTTGGGGGAGTTGATAAGTTCGTATTTTCACCAACTTATCAATTAGTTTTTAGGTTGTTTTAATTGCTTTTGATGCATTTTACTTATTTTGTCATGCATAATGTGTTTTTCGACTTATTACGCTTGAGGTTGTGTGTTTTGCAGGTTAATGGTCAAAATCGGTTGAGTCTAGAGAAGATACCTTTGCACATACCTCGGTTGTAACACCCCCTGTTCGCCTTCCCAACTTAGGGACGCGCTACAGTGAGTTGGGTGGTTTAAACAGCGGAAGACTTGAACAAAACAAGCATAGAGAATAATCCACACCCAATGAATTTAACAACAAGACTAGGATAAACATAGTTGTAACGAGAAATGCAACCTCGTATACATAGAGTACAAATAAACGACAATAACAAGTAGTTCGGTTCTCATTTGTTATAGCAAACAGGGAAAGAAAATAAGATCAGAGTTTCTTGCAGCAGAGAGTTACGCAGTGGAGATATGCATATGAAGATGCATATCTCAGGATCAAGGTTCTTGCTCCGGAAGTCATGCCCCCTACACTTCCGCATCCGCATCGCTACTGTTAACTTGCGCATTTGAAAATAATGCGAGGGGCTGAGTACCAAGGTACCCTGTGGAGACATGCCCGAAAACGTAAATTTATAGATATGAGTGCTATGCCACACACAGATAAGCCACGGGGTTTTAAGGAAACAATTGCCGTGTTTATCCAAAACGTTTTATCACTGCATGCAGATTTACTCAAATGAAATCAATATCTGTTTTACCGTGGTGTGATTGGAAGTTGGCCTACTTCCGAATCACGATGAACAATTGGGAATGGCCGAACCACTCGACCCACTGTCATCAATTAGTGCACTGGTCTCAGAACTCACTGCATTGAGACCTGATCGATTTAAGACACAGTGTGTGTCCCACCTTATTTCTCCGGAGGTATCAATACTCCATTGAGTGACCAAGTCTGAGCTTGACTCGAGACAACGGAGGATCAATGCCCCCAGGGTTTAAGAGTCTTAGCTCAGGATTTCTTCGAAACCTGGTTCTATCCTCGTTAAACCCAATCTCCCTGGTCAACTATGTTTGACCAGAGGAACATATTTGAAATCAAAACAGTTTGGCATAGACAATCGATTTAAAACAAAATATTTTGCATGCTTTTCAGAAAAACAAAGCTTATAGTTCAAAAGGCATTTTGATTTTTTACAGAAAATAGTCCCCACCTTGACAGCTTACAGATACGGCGCAAGTAAGTTGATTTGTAATTGAAAAGCTCTCCGGTTACCCTGTGTTTCCTTCAATTGACAACACAGGAGAATACAACAAATTAGGTGGATTATCTACGTAGTATAAATCAGCACCCCAGCTGATATCTTCGCAGAATTCAGGTTCTAAGGCAATCTGACTTTACGACGAGATAAACATAATCCTAGCTACCCAACATGCATTGCCCGTACATTCGGACATGCATGAACTTACCCAAATTCCCTCATCTCAGAAAACAATCCATGGTTAAATAATTAACCGATTCAGAGTTTGAAAATGGATTAAACACTTCAACACTTAATAGTACTTGCAGGATTTATTATAGTCGAATCCCAACGTCCGAAATCAGTTCAATTTGCACATATTCAAACATTAATAGCCTCAGAACTGATATAAATAGTCATGCGTCGAAAATAAATCGAATCGGATCAAAAATGGGCGAAGAAAACACGAAAGCAGGACACAGCCATGACGCCGTCGATCGACGATGGCTCTGTCAATTGACGACAGTTCCGTCGATCGACGGCAGGGCCCCGTCGATCGACGGAAGGTCGCCAACAGCAGCTGCTGCGAGCGTGCGACGCGGCTATTTTTCTCCGGCCGTTTCCGGCCATCCCAAGCCCCCACAACATCACCCAAGCATCGAAACATGTTAAGGAACAATCCTAGATACTAAATACACGCTTAGATTGTGAATTAAACGGGTGGAATGCAAGAACTTGGTGAAGAAAGAAGGTGGAAACCCGCACCTTTAACAATGGCGGTCCACGGTGGTTTCCGGCGATCGGGCGGCTGGGGTGATGATCCAAGACAACCAAAGTATTCCTAATAACACGAGGAACAAGAATATACAGCTCAAACACAGATCCATCAACGTTTGGTCGGAGTTTCAACGAAGGTTACCGTGCCGGAAAAACTTACCAGCGGGGCCTGTAAATGGGGCTGTATCTCCCTCGATACACATCGGATCGGAGTGATTCCAGCTGCCGTGGAAAGCCTAAAGCACCATCTTCGTTTGGTCTTCATAAATCGGGGTCAGATTCTCGCTCCATCGCTCCAAAAATTGCGCATGAAGATGGAGGCACGAAGCAGTTTTTGCGGAATCGGCACCTACCAGCAGCCTCTGTGAACATGGCTGTATCTCTCTCGTTTCTCAACCAAATCGCGCGTATGAGTACTCATTAGAAAGCTCTCGTCGTGTACTTTAATCGATCTTTTATAGTGGAAGGCTTATTTGCGGTGGTGTGGCCGGAAAATGGGGAGGAAGGCGACGGGGTCGGGGGTTTTGGTTTACGGGGAGAGAATGTGGTGAGTGAATGGCAGCAGCTGAATGAATCTGATCGAAAAATGCAAACTTGCGCCGCAATACACACTCACAATAATTGGTGGTCACGTGGGAGGCATGTGGGAGTGATGGGGGTGCCACGTGGCATGATCCCACTCGTCGCGGCTCCGGATTCGTTATTTCGTGTAATAATTTCGTTATTTAACCTTCGTTGATTTTTAATTCAATATTCATTGTCCAATTTAGAAAATGGAAATCCATGGAAATATTCTAAATTACGAGTTCTACTCGTGGGTTAAATTCTACAATTTTTGGAATTTCTCCGTTTTTGCCCCGAACTTAATAGTTCGAAAAATCATAAAATATTCCATGGGTATCGAAATCTCATTCCGATTGTTTCTATAATTCCCATAAATCATTCTCTAGCATACCCTAGCTCGTTGAAAGTAACGGAGCTCTCAGGTGCAAGTTGTTGATTTTAACGTACTCCAAATACGCTAGAATCTCTAACTCATCGCGCACAAGTTTCCTTCATGAAATTCATTTATAGGGTTGCCTAGAGTTTCTTAAAACATACTCATAGGCATTTTGTTTGCATGTAACGGACATGCGTGTTACAACGGGTGTCGAAAACTGTGTAACGAGAATTTAAAAGGGCTAAAATAAATAATCCCTTCATTTAAATAATTAATTATGCTAATTATCGCTTAATTAAAATCCGGGATATTACATTCACCCCACCTTGCAAAAATTTCGTCCCGAATTTTGCTAAGGGTTGAAAATAACTTAGGATATAATTCTTTTTTTTTTATTCCATCATCTTATCCAACTCCCAAGTTGTTTCCTCTTGCTCGTGGTAATTCACAGAATCTTGACCATCGCTATTGACTTATTTGTCAGTTGTTGGACTTTCTGATCCAAGACTGCTTTTGGCCTTTATTCATATTGCAAGTCTAGACTCACGGTAACTTCCACATGACGTATCAAAAGCTTAGGATCATACGCGTATTTCAATAACTAATGATACGGGAATACGTTGCATATGCTTCCCAGATTTGGCGACAGAGCCGTTTGTTGGGCAACTGGGCCTACGTTCAAAATGTCGTAGTCCTACAAAATGCGGTAATAGTTTACCCTTTTTGCTAAATCTGATGATTCCTTCCGATGGTGAGACATTCAGGAAGACTTTGTCTCCGAGGGTTTGATTGGTTCTTTCATATTGATCATCCGTCTATGGGTGAGATCCGTACTGAAATTCAGACGGGTTTCCAATTCCTTTTCAAACTCATCCAGAATCTGGATGTAAACCTTGAATCTCAATATGAGGTTATAGTCACTGGTACTCTGTGTAACTGTATTATCTCCCTCACATATAATTGTGCCACTTCGTTATTGAACCATACGTGGTTCAAATTGGTAGAAAGTGAGCACACTTCGTTAGATGGTTCACAATAATTCAGCCGATTGTGACTTCTCGTAGGGTCACTTATGTAATGCCTTTGTCTGTTGACGGACCATGTATCTTTCATCATACACTACGATGTCTCTTTTCATACCATCCCATCGTAAGTCAGTCTTCAGATCCTGGTACGTCCTACACCTCTAGGATAGGAGGTATGCGGTGTATCATGAGCCTTGCTCATAATCTCATCTAGCCTTTCATCACTAGGCACACAAATACCAATCTTGTACGCTAGTGCGTTATCTGGTGCTTGCTGGTATTCGTTCGATCCTTTATCTGGGTCCCTTGTCGTAACTTCCCGAGTTCGTCATTCCTCCTATGTGCTTTACTTATTCACTGCCTCAAGTCTGATTCGACATTCCAGGCAACTAAGGCACATTTTCTTCGCTCGGAGGAAGTAATCACCTCCAGATGTAGTTTCTCAAAATCTCGGATAAGTTCACCCTCCTCTATTAGGAGTGAACCTAGTTTTGCTGAATCCTTTAGACCCAAGACTTAAGCCACAAAATTGGCTTTCCCTGGGTGATAGTTGATCGTCAGATCATAGTCATTGACTGACTCTAGCCATCATTGTTGTCTCAATTAAGATTCTCTTGCTCAAAGAAATATTTTAAGCTTTGGTGATTCGTGAATATGGCACGCTTGACTCCATGTAGATGGTGTCTCTAGATTTATAGAGCATGAACCACTACGTCTAACTCAAGGTCATGAGTAGGGTAGTTCAGCTCGTGTGGCCTTAGTTGTCGTGAAGCATAAGAAATCACGCATCCTTCCTGCATCAACACACAACTTAAGTTGTGCTTAAATGCATCTATATACACTTCGTAGCTCATGTCTACACTTCTTAGCTCATGTCTGGCTCAGGGATAGCCAAGACGGGTGCAGTTGTCAAACACTGCTTCTGCTTTAGAAAAATCTCTTCACAATCCTTAGTTTATTCTTATTTAATTTCTTCCCACAATATTTGGGTCATAGGCTTTGCTATTCCCGAGAAGCTTTCGTTGAATCATCTATAGTACCCGATTAATCCAAGGAAACTTCTTATTCCATTCGGGTTTTATAGGAGACTTCCACTCCATCATCATTTGTATGTTAGCGGGGTCCATTTTGATTTCATCGGCTAACACAATGTGACCTAAGAACGTTACTTATCTTAGCGAGAATTCACACTTGTTGAACTTGGCATGAAGTCTCTCATCTCTCAGCGTCTGTAAGACAATTTTCAGATGTTGCTCATGTTCTTCTTCGACCTTGGAGTAGACAAATATGTCATCAAGGAACATTAAGACAAAACTATCTAGATATGGGTGAAAATACCCGATTCATTACTTTCATAAACACCTCTGGGGTGCTCGTTAGTCCGAATGGTATAACCACGAACTCGTAATGACCATACCTAATCTTAGATGTCGTCTTTGGAATATTCTCCTTCCGAATTTCTAGCTAGTAATAGTTTGAGCGAAGACCTATTTTTGATAGCACGCTCATTCCTTTTTGCTAATCAAACATGTCCTCGATTCCAAACAAGGAATACCTATTCTTCAGAGTTACTTCATTCAACTCTTGGTAATATATGCACATCCTCATCGGTTTGTCTTTCCTTTTTCACAAATAGGACATGGCTCCTTAAGGAGATATGTCTGATCATATGAAACCCATGTCCAGAAGTTCCTAAAGTTGCACTTTCAGTTCCTGCAATTCCTTAGGCGTCATGCGATACGGTGCCTAGGAAATGGGAGCTGCTCCCGACTCCAAGTCTATCATAAATTCCACCTATCTGTCCGGTGGCAGACCAGGCAGTTCTTCTAAGAGTACATCTTCGTATTCATTGACTATCGGTACATTCCGATCGTCATCCCTCAATTTGCTTCTCCCTCCAAATATACCAGATAAGCTTGATGTTCCTGCTTTTGCATTAGCTTTCGGGCTTGGAGTGCTAATATGACTGACATTATCTGGCCTCGGTGAATTTCATAGGTATGAGCTGGTTCAGCTCCTGCTTGTTGAAGAGAAACTCCCATTCACTACGTAGATTAGTAGTTGCATTTTCCAATGACCAATCCATTCTTAGGATTGTGCCTACGTCATGCGTATCCATAACGTTCAACTAAACGTCATCACCCGATGGGCGTTCAACTGAACTCCGAGGTTAGAGCACACCAAGGTAATAGTAGTCATCTTCCCTAAAGGCGATACTACTCTTCGGCGATTGCTCTCTCTACTGGCGATCCTCTATAGGGCTGCGAGGCAGTGTCTGCTTATCTTGCTAGCCCTCCGTTGCAGTTCTTGCATATTTTGCCTTGGCTAGTGCTTTCTTATGATTGCTTTCAACTATCAGTTGGCAAGCCTCGATTGTTTGTGTGTTTTCACTTCCAACTTATCTTGCTGGAAATACTAGCAAGCTTAGTGTAGTGTCTTTCTACACATAAAGTGCTTGAGCTCTGGTGGAGGTCACCTCCCAGAGTGCTTCCCCTCAAATTTGTTACAACGCGGAGGTACTACTCCCCAGTGTGCGACTTTAGACACAAATAACGCTTTCTTCCTTTTTGTAGAGTTGTTTGTAGTTTTGTTTCGGAGGATCGTAGTCACCTTCCTCAACGTGCCTCTTTTAGTTGCCAAAAATCTTGGCAAAGAGGTCGTTGGTTACCCTTTCACTTCCTTGCTAGCGCTGGGCTACGATTTGGCTCTTAGGTAGCCAGAACAAATACCTTTTTCCTCGTCGCTGTCGCCTACTCGTCCTCTGTTTCTCTCAAGGAATCTTGGTAATTCATCTCATCAAAAGTAGACAAATGGGCTCTCATTCTCTTTCCTTAGCCCGTCGCAGAATTTCTCCACTAACTCGGCGGGTGTAACCATCTGCTAGGAGCATATTGGATCAGCTCAAAAAATTTCGGTCTCAGCCATTGACGCTTATCTTCCTTGATCTAGTAGGATGATCTTAAATTCTCTTTCTCAGCTGATCTGGTTTATTTCGCGCTTTTCGAATAGTGCTGCTTCAAATTTTTCTCAGGTGAGTCAATGGCACTCTTCTGGTATCCGTGACTTCTTGTAGGTTTTCCACCTACGATCAGCTTGTCCGACAAGCCGGTATGTCATTTAGTTAGTCTTGCTAACTTCTTAAACTCTTTCTTGAATAGAGACTTAATCATCAGTTTCAGAGAGTTTTCCGTGACATTAAGGTTGGCAATCTTTATCAAAAGATCACAATTAAATAAAGGGTTGAGGGGCGGTACTGGTGTCTCAAAGACAATAATTATTATTTACGCACAGATGTGCCCTCATCGTTTCAGGTGACATCGCAAAATGTATTGACCTCATGACACTGACTAGGCTTGGCCTCTTCTCAGTCATCGCTCTCCTCAAACACCTTTCAGTGTTAGATAATAAGTTGAAACTCGCATATCAAGTTGTTCCACGACAACTTGTAATCGAATTAAGGATTTTATGATACATCCTTGACTTATGCTATCGCGTAAACATCACAAAGCATCTTCTTGGTGCGCATCACAAACTTGTACAATCTCCATCGATTGAGTCCTTTGCGAGGAATCTGGTTATCCAATTGGCACAACATAGCATATCATACTACTAGTGTGAACCATGCCGAAAATATTTCTTAGCAGCTAATGTACGTACCTTTTCAAGGCTCGTATCGTGTACTTTCATCCTGCTATTAGGGTTTAGTATTTCCGTAACACTAGTCCCACAAGCTAGCATACTCATACTTAAACAACAGGGTTCGTAAACCCAAGCAGACTCGATCCCAATCATTCAAAGTCTGTGACTTTGGATTATCATTCGATCCGGGTGTTCGTGGCTACTCCTGATCATCAAACACCACTGAAAGTAGACACCTTGATATCGTGGAAGTATCAATATTCTCTCATAGGATAATATAGGTAGCAAGTTGGAGGTAACACTTCCTTGCTGTCCCTCAATTCCTACGATGTTGTCCCTAGCATGTCGAAGTTCTCTTCGAACCATGCTCATATCCACATTAGTGTCTCATTGCCATTGCGGTTCTCCGATGCACTGCATTTAAGACCCAAACGATTTTACATAACATACACGAGAAAAAAAATTCCTTGAAGTGAGTTCTCTGGTTGACATCTTCACGCCCTGTCGTATAGTTCTTGCTCGTATCATCAACTCGCATGTGCTTCTTAAGAAACGGTGGGGTTTGGATACTAACACTATTCTGCAGCGTTTCTCAATCTTTCAGGTTTTCCTGAACCGGGTTGGAATTTTTATCAAATACGTATTCTCCTGGGATAAGCCCAGCTTAACAAAATTCGCAATTTGTTCCTTTCCAAACGATTCTCAAAATTAAGTTGTATTGGCACTTTCCTAGCTCCATTTCAAGTTCTCCCTCGATATGGTGCGATGTAATTTTTAACACTCGCGAGCTTGACCATCTACTATGCTTGTCTATAAGGAATTCTACTAAGTAGACAAAGAACTTAACTAGTTCGCCTATGCCCTCGTGAACAGAGCATGTCTCGTCATAGCAAGTCTAAGTTCTCGTCAAGTAATGCTTTGCATTATCACTTTACAGGGGCATGATTATTTCAAGTACTTCGCACTTGGTGCTACACAAAGCAATTGCGCGCCTATAAGCCGTAAAATTCATAATCAAGGAGACACATATTATTGATATAGTATGATTTGATGGCACACTAATATTATAATCATAAATAGTGCATTTCATGCACGATTCATCCTCACGCCCGTGAGTAGAGATCCGCTCATCGTTCTCATTCATACTAGGCTCATTTCACGAATTCACACTTGATTCAGATGCTAGCCTTCCGATGCACTATTCTCAATGAGTTATAGCAATTATGTCAGTCCTCTAACCTGATCCACCTTATTCTAACCTTCACAGGTTAAACACATACGATTTCCTGACAGGGTTCAACAAGCTTTCAAACACTTACCAACAATACCCACAAGTCAAAATATTTCAATCAACTGAACATATGAAATTATTTTTCATAAATCAATTTTGAGAAATTCATCAAGTTGCATGAATTTTCCAACAATGTCAAAGTCAAGCAATAAAGCAGCAAATGCATATGCAAAGAGATGTCAGTATGAGCTGGGCTCAATCACTAGACAGAACAATCAACGACAAGATAGGCTAACGAGAGGCATACTCATGGTTAGACAAATCAAGCAAGGTTAGCGGATATCAAGTTATACGCTAACACATAACATAAATGCTGAGCATTTAAAAGTTTTCAATAATCATGATCATGATAATATATCAGTGAACAAAACGTTCAAAATAATTTATGATGATCATCAAAATCATGCTTGACATTAGGAAATCGTTTTCAATCGTGAAATCATGGAGTGTACCAGGCCACTCAACAGTTGGATGCAACTTTCAAAATGTTACCTTGCGGGTTTTACAGGAGGGGATGGGGTGTAGGGCATGACAAGACTGTTATTTCACAATAGACTTCTGAAACAAGAGAAGTCCTGGTAACCAGAGCCAAGGAAAGACACAGCCTGACGCTCTGATACCACTTCTGTAACACCCCCTGTTCGCCTTCCCAACTTAGGGGCGCGCTACAGTGAGTTGGGTGGTTTAAACAGCGGAAGACTTGAACAAAACAAGCATAGAGAATGATCCACACCCAATGAATTTAACAACAAGACTAGGATAAACATAGTTGTAACGAGAAATGCAACCTCGTATATATAGAGTACGAATAAACGATAATAACAAGTAGTTCGGTTCTCATTTGTTATCGCAAATAGGGAAGGAAAATAAGATCAGAGTTTCTTGCAGCAGAGAGTTACATAGTGGAGATATGCATATGAAGATGCATATCTCAAGATCAAGGTTCTTGCTCCGGAAGTCATGCCCTCTACACTTTCGCATCCGCATCGCTGCTGTTAACCTGCGCATTTTAAAAATAATGCGAGGGGCTGAGTACCAAGGTACCCTGTGGAGACATGCCCGAAAACGTACATTTATAGATATGAGTGCTATGCCACACACAGATAAGCCACGGGGTTTTAAGGAAACAATTGCCGTGTTTATCCAAAACGTTTTATCACTGCATGCAGATTTACTCAAATGAAATCAATATCTGTTTTACCGTGGTGTGATTGGAAGTTGGCCTACTTCCGAATCACGATGAACAATTGGGAATGGCCGAACCACTCGACCCACTGTCATCATTTAGTGCACTGGTCTCAGAACTCACCGCATTGAGACCCGATCGATTTAAGACACTGTGTGTGTCCCACCTTATTTCTTCGGAGGTATCAATACTCCATTGAGTGACCAAGTCTGAGCTTGACTCGAGACAATGGAGGATCAATGCCCCCAGGGTTTAAGAGTCTTGGCTCAGGATTTCTTCGAAACCTGGTTGTATCCTCGTTAAACCCAATCTCCCTGGTCAACTATGTTTGACCAGAGGAACATATATGAAATCAAAACAGTTTGGCATAGACAATCGATTTAAAACAAAATATTTTGCATGCTTTTCAGAAAAACAAAGCTTATAGTTCAAAAGGCATTTTTATTTTTTACAGAAAATAGTCCCCACCTTGACAGCTTACAGATACGGCGCAAGTAAGTTGATTTGTAATTGAAAAGCTCTCCGGTTACCTTGTGTTTCCTTCAATTGACAACACAGGAGAATACAACAAATTAGGTGGATTATCTACGTAGTATAAATCAGCACCCCAGCTGATATCTTCGCAGAATTCAGGTTCTAAGGCAAACTGACTTTACGACGAGACAAACATAATCCTAGCTACCCAACATGCATTGCCCGTACATTCGGACATGCATGAACTTACCCAAATTCCCTCATCTCAGAAAACAATCCATGGTTAAATAATTAACCAATTCAGAGTTTGAAAATGGATTAAACACTTCAACACGTAATAGTACTTGCATGATTTATTATAGTCGAATCCCAACGTCCAAAATCAGTTCAATTTGCACATATTCAAACATTAATAGCCTCAGAACTGATATAAATAGTCATGCGTCAAAAATAAATCGAATCGGATCGAAAATGGGCGAAGAAAACACGAAAGCAGGACACAGCCGTGGCGCCGTCGATCGACGATGGCTCTATCGATCGACGATGGCTCCGTCGATCGACGATGGCTCCGTCGATCGACGGCGGGGCCCCGTCGATCGACGGAAGGTCGCCAACAGCGGCTGCCGCGAGCGTGCGACGCGACGCGACTGTTTTTCTCCGGCCATTTCCGGCCATCCCAAGCCCCAACAACATCACCCAAGCATCGAAACATGTTAAGGAACAATCCTAGATGCTAAATACACGCTTAGATCGTGAATTAAACGGGTGGAATGCAAGAATTTGGTGAAGAAAGAAGGTGGAAACCCTCACCTTCAACAATGGCGGTCCACGGTGGTTTCCGGCGATCGGGCGGCTGGGGTGATGATCCAAGACAACCAAAGTATTCCTAATAACAGGAGGAACTAGAATATACAGCTCAAACACAGATCCATCAACGTTTGGTCGGAGTTTCAACGAAGGTTACGGTGCCGGAAAAACTTACCGGCGGGGCCTATAAATGGGGCTGTATCTTCCTCGATACATATCGGATTGGAGTGATTCCAGCTGCCGTGGAAAGCCTGAATCACCATCTTCGTTTGGTCTTCATAAATCGGGGTCAGATTCTCGTTCCATCGCTCCAAAAATTGCGCATGAAGATGGAGGCACGAAGCAGTTTTTGCGGAATCGGTCTTTTATAGTGGAAGGTTGATTCGCGGTGGTTTGGCCGGAAAATGGGGAGGAAGGCGACGGGGTCGGGGGTTTTGGTTTACAGGGAGAGAGAATGTGGTGAGTGAATGGCAGCAGCAGAATGAATCTGATCGAAAAATGCAAACTTGTGCCGCAATAAAGACTCACAATAATTGGTGGTCACGTGGGAGGCATGTGGGAGTGATGGGGTGCCACGTGGCATGATCCCACTCGTCGCGGCTCCGGATTCGTTATTTCGTGTAATAATCCCGTTATTTAACATTCGTTGATTTTAAATTCAATATTCATTGTCCAATTTAGAAAATGGAAATCCATGGAAATATTCTAAATTACGAGTTCTACTCGTGGGTTAAATTCTACAATTTTTGGAATTTCTCCGTTTTCGCCCCAAACTTAATAGTTCGAAAAATCATAAAATATTCCATGGGTATCAGAATCTCATTCTGATTGTTTCTATAATTCCCATAAATCATTCTCTAGCATACCCTAGCTCGTTGAAATAAACGGAGCTCTCGGGTGCAAGTTGTTGGTTTTAACGTACTCCAAATACGCTAGAATCTCTAACTCATCGCGCACAAGTTTCCTTCATGAAATTCATTTATAGGGTTGCCTAGAGTTTCTTAAAACATACTCATAGGCATTTTGTTTGCATGTAACGGACATGCGTGTTACAACGGGTGTCGAAAACTGTGTAACGAGAATTTAAAAGGGCTAAAATAAATAATCCCTTCATTTAAATAATTAATTAAGCTAATTATCGCTTAATTAAAATTCGGGATATTACATCGGTTTTGACCAATGCAGGGCTGCGTCGGTCGACAGGAACCGCGAAAGTCGATCAAGGCAAAGCACACAACGAGATCGACGTGTGAGCTTTGCATTGACCGACGGAATCATGTGTCGATCAACGTCCACATGCCAGTAGCGACCAAAGTGAGGATCGGAGCAAAGATGTACGTCAGTCGATGTGTAGACACGTCGGTCGATGTCGACCCAGATAAACCCATATCTAGCCCAGATTGAAGATATCCAATCTTTTTAATCCTAGATCCAGTAGAATATATCGTCCACCATTTTATATAGCCTGTAATTCGAAAATTAAGATTTTATGCAATCTTTGAGAGTCGAATTCCAGCAGTAGATCGAATGCCATCTTTGAGAGTCGAATGCCATCTTTTGAAGTTGAATATTCGAGTTTATTTCTGTATAGATCTGGCATCAAATTCTACAGTTGTTTATCAAGCAGTTTTATTTCAGGTTTATTCTTTCCTTGATAATTTCAGAGATTAATTTGCATAACTAAAATTTTAATCGGATTCTAGGGTTGTAGAACTATCATGTCTTCATATTTTGATTAATTAAGTTAATTTTCCCCTCCTTTCAAAGTTTGTGAAATTCTGCGTTTATTTTCTCAATCTTAATTTGTTGGCCACTAATTTACGTTGATTAGTTGATAATTAGAGACTCAAAAAGAAATTTTTATCAATGGAAAAAAGATTTCATAATATAATTTAATTTCTTGTTTGAAAAAAGAAATAGATTGTAGGAATAAATCTGTGGTTTTCTGGAGTTAATTAGATTGTCATCAAGACCGAAAGGATAGAGAGATTTAATTAATCCACTTTGTGAATTGTCTTATCTAGAAGTTCATAATAAATTTCTAATGTTTCAATCTGATTAGGAATTAAATTGATTTAAATTGATTTGTCATTGCATGTTAGACAAGATAGGTATCAAAACCCTGAAATCTGTGTTTTTCAATATTTGAATCCATAACCGTTTTAATTTTCAATTTTGATTATACTTGCAAAGTTATTTCTTTTAAATTATAATACTAAAAATTTGACTTACCTAAACAATATTTCGAGAAACTATGTTTCAATATATATGGTTTTCGTAATTTCACTTCTCATGGTTCGATAATTTATTTGCCTCTTTATAATTAGCAGTTGCAAAGTTGCTAAATAATTTTCAGCGATCAATAATCATTGTAAAAGATACACTAAATATGAATCAAAATGTATGTACCCTAGAATAAAAATGTATCTTGTTGAAGTTAAGAATGTATCATTTGATGTAAAAACATCCAGAGATTAAGGAATATTTTTTATGCGTAATTGATGCATATTTTTTAACCTAAACGTAAATAAATGAAGAACATATACCAGTTGAAGATAAAATCAAAATTTTCGTGCGAATCTTCTAAATTCAACAAATGTAGTATGGATATCATATAAATCGTCATAAAAATACGTTTAATTTGATATAGGATTCGTAAATAATAGATTTGAATGGGGAAAGATATAATCGTTTAATTAGATTGTATGTTTAGAGAATGTTTAGATCTAGGGAAATATAACGACAGTTAGTCAAATTTAAAGGCTTAATTACTAAGATACCCTAATTACATTATTTATCTAATAAATCCTGAATTATCATAACCATGGAATCAACAAAATAAAGGATCCAGATTTTTTCGTATTTAACATAGGGGAAGACTTTAATATATGATCACTACTCTCTCTCTCTATGTATATATAGAGTCGTGATCAAGTGCTAAAGTTTGTGTTAAATTAGAATAAATCTCAGTCATTGGATTGATAGCTCAATGCTTGAAATTAAAGCATCAAGTATTTAAAAACTAAACATAACTCTCCATCATGTTTAATTGCTTTATAAAACATGTTTAGTGCATTAAGTACGATTTATAAAGCAATTAAATATGAAATCTGGAAAAAAAAATTTAATCTTAACCATTGATATTTTTAGATGAATGGTGTAGATTCATTCCTATTTATCACAAACTAACTTTTATCATGTGACACACACACATACACACACACACACACATATATATATATATATATATATATATATACATGTGTGTGTGTATATATATATTGGGAGTGGATCCGGTAAGAAAAAGTCTTCCGTGAGAAAATAAGAATGATGCTTGATTATGTTTACAATATTGTTTGATTGTGTTTTGCTTGTTGCTTGATTACTACATTTGTTTGATTGTGTTTTAGTTGTTGCTTGATTGTTATATTGTTTCATTGTGTGTTAATTATTGCTTGTTTGCATATCAACCATTGATTTATTTTGATCCAATGAATAAGTTTTATTTTTTTTTTCAGGGGGATTTATTCTTATTTTTTTTAAGCATGTATTATGAAATAAAAATCATATATAAGATATTGAAGAAAAATCATAATCGTCGATTATCATTTATAAATCTCAAAATAAAAATCATTCCAATTCAGCGCATAACCATTTTTAACAATAAAATCCATCTCTCAATATTTTGTACAGTTCCTTCATTCTCAATATTCGCTAAAGTTGGCATAGGATATTCCAATGTTATTTTGACATTGAATGTTAGGAAGTATTCCTACTCTTGTATTATATTTGGATGTGTCAAACAATGTATAAAAACCACCAGTATAGGATGTCTCTAGATTAACTCTAGTTTGTGCAAAATTTGTAATGTTCTGTATAGGATATTAATTGAGTAGTAATAGAGCTAATTAAGACTAACTAAAAGCTCAAGCCCATCTGTGTTCAGAATTCTCCTATAAATACCCCTCAGGCTCTCACATCTGAAAACACCACAAGATCATAAGCTGCTAAGCAGCAAACCAGTAATTGGGAGTTGTGATAGTTGACAGAAGATCTGAGAAAGAGGAGGAAATTCTACTTCTCGATAGTCACAGAATTCCGAAGGAATTTTCACCAGATTTTCGGATCGGAGTTGTATCGATGCAGATCTGAAGATCAGATCTAGAGGATCTCGTTCTTCTTCTTCTCTCTCTAGTTCTTTTGAAATTATCTTAATAATTTCATTAGATTTAATTCCTTTATCTTGGAGGATTAAATCTTGTTGCGAAAGAAAGAGGATCGAGCATCAAATCTTTGCTCATCCAATTCTTCAGTTCCTATAATCTAGGTATTACGCATAAACAATCTTCTGCATATCAATAGGAGCATGCTAGGTTTATTCATAGACATAGCAATTTATTTTTTATATCCAATTTCAACCTGGGTTACAGATTGATTATTCAATTTTCTAGTAATCCCTTCAAGAAAAGGGGGCGAGAATGTGATCCTGCAGCTGAAGTGGATTCGCGGTTTGCTGACTATGCAAATTATCTGGCCACTGGTGCTCTTCGTCCTCATAGTTCCCCCTGTGCTTGGAAGAAGTTCTTGAGAGATGTTGATTCTATTATTGGGAGTGATGGAGCCCAAGGTGCAGTTCGAGAGCAAGATCCAGCCTATATTCCTAGTGGACTTATGACGAGAGCTAGGGCCAAGAAGTTAAGAGATGGATTACAAGCGGTGATTAAAGAGATTTGGGCTCAAGAAGTATTCAAGAAGCCCATCGGAGTTGAAAATAAAATTGGGCCAAGATGGATTAATTTAATTATGACATCTGGGCAATTAAGTTGATTTGGGCTTAGATATAATGTAATTTCGCATTTAATAGGTTTTATTTAGTTTTTAGAAGTTATTTTCAAGATATACATGTTGTATATCTTGAAAGATTTGATATATCTTTTTTAGATTTGATTTCCTAGTTAGATTAGGTTTAGAGATTTGATTTTCTCCCTATATATAGGACTGCTTATTTTCGAATTTAGACTCAATTTTCAGTTCAATAATAATTTTGTAAGTTATTTCTCTAATCCTGAAAACTCATGAATTTCTGTGGATTACCTTGAAATTCGAACTTGACTTATCAATCGGACTTACACATCCGATTGTGGTGTCTTCTACCATTCTTCATCATTAGTTCTTCAGCTTCTTGGGGCGTATATGAGATTCGCCTGGAATACATCATTTGAAGGGTCGATAGTTCTTCAGCTTCTTGGGGTGTATATGAGATTCGTCTGGAATACGTCATTTGAAGGGTTGAATTAGGGCTGCTGAACTTCCATCTGTTTGTTGTTTCCAGTTCCAGTTCCGTTCGTGTCGTTCTGTGTCGAGTTAACTCTTGTTCCTGGGCTGCGATCTAAACCTTCCCGGCGAGGATCGTATCATTTTGGACACAGAGCCAGGTTGTGTCTTTCTTTTCCTTATCATTTTTGTATCAAGAACTAGAGGTCGTGTCTCTCTTTTCTTGTCCTTCTAGTTTAATTTCGTGTCTTATTGTGTCGTATCTCAAACAAAAAAAATCGTTTCCTATCGTGTCCTCCTTACATATTGAGTCATATTTCGTGTCATACGTCTGCTTGTCCAATTTCCTTAGTTCGTTCATCGTGTCAAAAAAAACGATTGGTATTGTTATTTTGATCTAGGTTATACGAGTTGGGATTGTGTTTGGGGACGAGGGTATCTTGAAAGATATTGTTACATTCCTATCATATCTTTTCATACATATCCATATCATATATTTATTCCATATCATTATCTTGAAAGATATTGTTACATTCATACCATACCTTTCCATCCTTATCCGTATCACATCATATCTTTTTATTCTTCTCATATATCCTATCATATCTTTCTTCACCCACATCAAATAAATCTCTATACATATCATATCCTATATTCATGTCTTGGGTATTAGCTAAAATAATTCGTGTCTTTTATTCATAAAAGAGGCAACCCGCAGCAAAAAAAAAAAAAAAAAAAAAAGAAAAGAAAGGGCATTCAAAATTTTGTGTCTTTGCCCTTTTCGTTACTTTTAAGTTTGATTTCTAGGTTCCCGGGGGTCTTCTGGTGGTCCTGGAAAAAGTCAATTTTTGGGCCAAAAAATTTTCGAAATTTGAATTTTTTTGGGCCAAAAATTGGTTAATTTTAGTTGTGTCTGTTAAGTTCCTTGAGTCATTCCGAGTCTTTGCGTCCAATTTATGTATATCCTTTTTCGTAATTCCGGTTTTCTTAATTTTGTCAATTTCGAAATTTTTTCATACATTTGGTAATTTGAGGTTCTTGAGTCTTGCAGAAGGAGAATTGAGTGGTAAAAGGCAAGAGTGAGTAAGATTATTTGAGGGATTTATAAAAGCCATATATACTGAGTGATACACGAGCGTGAGTGATTTCCCATAACTGAGTGATACACGAGTGCTTGTGAGGTGGTGAGGTCCTTCATCTTTCTTTTTATTTAACCTTTCTTGCAGGGATGTCAAAATCTGATCAAAATGAGACATCTGGTGGTGATAAGGGAGACAATACCCTTCGAGGACAAGTTAAATACATGATGGAGGCGCTACGATCTGAATTAAATAAGGCTCTGGAGATTGGATTTATGGACTTATGTGAAAGGATCGATGAGCGCATGAATAAAATAGAGCAATCACATACATCTGTGGATAATTCTGGTAATGGTGGACGAGGTCGACGTGGAGGAAAAGACTCACATCAGAGACGAAATCCTAGTTATGAGGAGGACGTTGATGACGATGAATGTGATAATAATTTGGCGACGATCAAGATGAATATTCATTCTTTTCAGGGCAGGAATGATCCCGAGGCATATCTGGAATGGGAAAGAAAAGTGGAGATGGTGTTTGAATGCCATAACTATTCTGAGCTGAAGAAGGTGAAGTTGGCAGCAATTGAGTTCTCTGATTATGCTCTCATTTGGTGGGATCAATTGGTGAAGAATCTGAGGCGCGATGGCGAGCGACCTGTGGAGACATGGTAGTCGGAGGCAAGGTATATAATAAGCTGCAGAATCTGAGGCAAGGTAGTCGGAGCGTCGATGACTACTACAAGGAGATGGAGATAGCCATGATTCGTGCCAATGTGGAAGAAGATAGGGAGGCAACCATGGCAAGGTTTTTATCTGGGCTGAATTGGGAGATCCGGAATGTTGTAGAATTGCAGCACTACGTTCAGTTGGAAGACATGGTGCACATGGCAATTAAAATAGAGAGTCAGCTCAAGAGGAGGGGCAGTGGTAGTAACACGAGGCAGAATCCTACAGGCTGGAGGGAATACCAGACTGGTAGTGGTTCCACATCAAAACAAGTTCCATGGAAGAAGGAGCAGCCTCGAGTAGACAAGAAACCTTTTGTCGCGCCCAGACTATATTCCAAGGTTCAAGGTAAACCTGTTACTTCTGATAGTTGGAATCGTGATCGTAAGTGCTATAAATGTCAGGGCTATGGACACATTGCTAGTGAGTGTCCGAATAGGAGGGTCATGATGATCCGAGATGATGGGGAAGTGGTGACAGATGACGAGGCTGAGAGTGTCGATCCGAATATGCCCGCATTAGAGGATCCTGATGATAATGAGGATGAAGTGGAGATAGAAGCGCCTGCAGCGCTTAATTTTGTTATGAGGCGTGCCTTGAATGTTCAGACTGCGGTGGATGATGTGGAGCAGCGAGAAAATATTTTCCACAGTAGATGTCATATTAAGGACAAGGTGTGCAGTATGATCATAGATGGTGGGAGTTGCACCAATGTTGCTAGTCAGTCCATTGTGAGGAAGTTGGGACTACCTATGGTCAAACACCCAAAGCCATATAAGTTGCAGTGGCTGAATGTGACTGGAGTCATCAAGGTGGTGAAGCAAGTGAAAGTGCCATTTCGCATTGGGAAGTATGAGGATGAAGTCTTATGTGATGTAGTTCCTATGCATGCGAGCCATATCTTGTTGGGGCGGCCATGGCAGTTTGATAGGCGAGTGAAGCATGATGGCTTCACGAACAAGTATTCCTTCGAATACAATCAGAAAAAAATTTCACTTGTTCCTCTTACTCCTAAACAAGTTTATGAGAATCAAGTGTTGCTGCAGAAGGAGTTTGAGTTGGAGAATAAGGAGAGAGGCGTTGTGGTTCAAGATGGGGATAATAAGGAGAAAGGGGTGGTACACCAATCCTTTCTAGCTAAGGCTAGTGATATAAAATGGGCGGTGCATGAGGAGAAGTTGATGGTGGTGTTGATCTATAAGGAGAACTTGGTTTTATCTAACACTCTAGATTCTCTACCCCCTTCTGTTTACTCGCTTTTGCAGGACTTTGATGATGTATTTCCCGATGAGACACCAGCTGGATTGCCACCGATCCGAGGGATTGAACATTAGATTGATTTCGTGCCCGGCGCCACACTGCCAAATAGGCCAGCCTACCGAACCAATCTGGAGGAGACAAAGGAGTTGGAGAGGCAGATTGGCGAGTTGCTAGCAAAAGGGCATGTGAGAGAAAGTTTGAGCCCTTGTGCAGTTCCTGTTCTACTAGTACCAAAGAAGGACTCAACCATGAGGATGTGCTGCGATTGCCGAGCCATAAACAACATTACGGTAAAGTATCGACATCCTATTCCCCGTTTAGATGATATGCTAGATGAATTGCATGGCTCTTATGTGTTTTCAAAAATTGATTTGAGGAGTGGGTATCATGAGATTAGGATTAAAGAGGGGGATGAGTTGAAAACTGCATTTAAGACAAAACTTGGTTTGTATGAGTGGTTAGTTATGCCTTTTAGATTGACTAATGCTCCTAGCACATTCATGCGCCTTATGAACCATGTTTTACGTGCTTTTATAGGCAGATTCGTAGTTGTCTACTTTGATGATATCTTAATCTATAGCAAGAGTCATGATGAGCATGTGGAGCATTTGAGATCTGTTTTAGATGTACTACGTAGAGAGAAGTTGTATGCTAACGTAAAGAAGTGCATCTTCTGCACGGACAAGCTTGTGTTTCTTGGTTTTGTTGTGAGTGCAGATGGTGTACAGGTTGATGAGGAGAAGATTAGAGCTATACAAGATTGGCCACGTCCTAAGAGCATTGGAGATGTTCGGAGTTTTCATGCCCTGGCAAGTTTCTATAGGCGGTTCGTGCCACACTTTAGCAGCATCGCAGCCCCACTAACTGCGATAATCAAAAAGAATATGGAGTTTAAATGGGAAGACGAGCAGGAGAAAGCATTCGAGTTGCTGAAATATAAATTGACACATGCCCCGGTACTATCTCTCCCTAACTTTTCTAAAACTTTTGAGATTGAATGTGATGCTTCAGGAGTTGGTATTGGTGCAGTGTTGATGCAGGAGAGGAGGCCCATAGCGTACTTTAGTGAGAAGGTGAATGGAGCAACTTTGAGCTATCCTACGTACGACAAGGAGCTGTATGCATTGGTGAGGGCCTTAAAAACGTGACAGCATTATCTGTGGGCTAAGGAATTCATAATTCACATCGATCACGAGTCTTTGAAGCATCTGAAGAGTCAGCACAAGTTGAATAAGAGGCATGCACGTTGGATGGAGTTTATTCAGACGTTTCCATATGTCATCAAGTATAAACAAGGTAAAGAAAATGTGGTGGCTGATGCATTGTCCAGGAGGTATGCCTTGATCTCTACTTTAGATGCTAAGTTACTTGGTTTTGAGTGCATTAAAAGCTTGTATGTGTCTGATCTTGATTTTGGTAATATGCTACATGTGAGACTTCTGCTCATGGGGAATATTTTAGGCATGATGACTTTTTGTTTAGAAGAAATAAGTTGTGTATTCCTAGATGTTCTTTACGTGAGTTATTGCTGTTGGAATCTCATGGGGGAGGTTTAATGGGACATTTTGGTATTGCTAAGACTTTAGCTATTTTTCATGATCATTTCTTTTGGCCACACATGAAACGTGATGTTGAGAGAATTTGTGGAAGGTGTATTACTTGCAAGCAAGCTAAGTCTAGATCCAATTCTCATGGTTTGTACACTCCATTGCCTATTCCTGTTACTCTTGGACTGATATTTCTATGGATTTTGTGTTGGGATTGCCACGAACTAGGCGTGAGAGTGATTCTATCTTTGTGGTGGTTGATAGGTTTTCTAAGATGGCACATTTTATTCCATGTCATAAGTCTGATGATGCATCTCATATTGCTGATTTGTTCTTTAGAGAGATTGTGAGATTGCATGGTATTCCTAGGACCATTGTTTCGGATAGGGATGCTAAGTTCTTAAGCTATTTTTGGAAGACCTTGTGGTGTAAGTTAGGTACTAAACTCTTGTTTTCTACTACTTGTCATCCCCAAACTGATGGTCAAACTGAAGTTGTTAATAGAACTTTATCTACTTTATTGAGAGCTGTGATTAAGAAGAATATTAAGTCATGGGAAGAATGTTTACCACATGTTGAGTTTGCTTATAATCGTGATGTTCATTCTGCTACTCAATTTTCACCTTTTGAGATTGTGTATGGTTTTAATCCTTTGACTCCATTAGATTTATCTCCCTTACCTGTCCAAGAGTATACTAACCTTGATGGCCAGAAAAAGGCTGATTTTGCGAAGCAGATTCATGAGAAAGCAAGACTTAACATAGAGCGTCGCACGGAGCAGTTTGCAAAACAAGCAAATAAAGGACGCAAGAAGGTGGTGTTTGAGCCTGGAGATTGGGTGTGGTTGCATATGCGAAAGGAGAGATTTCCATTGCAACGCCGATCAAAATTGTTACCTCGAGGGGATGGTCCATTTCAAGTTTTAGAGAGAGTGAATGATAATGCCTATGAATTGGACTTACTAGGTGAGTATAATGTGAGTGCTACATTCAATGTTTTTTATTTAAGTCCTTTTGATGTAGGAGACTGCTTGGATTTGCCAACAAATCCATTTCAAGAGGAGAGGAATGATGGAGCCCAAGGTGCAGTTCGAGAGCAAGATACAACCTATATTCCTAGTGGACCTATGATGAGAGCTAGGGCCAAGAAGTTAAGAGATGGATTACAAGTGCTGATTAAAGAGATTTGGGCTCAAGAAGTATTCAAGAAGCCCATCGGAGTTGAAAATAAAATTGGGCCAAGATGGATTAATTTAATTATGACATCTGGGCTTAATTAAGTTGATTTGGGCTTAGATATAATGTAATTTCGAATTTAATAGGTTTTATTTAGTTTTTAGAAGTTATTTTCAAGATATACATGTTGTATATCTTGAAAGATTTGATATATCTTTTTTAGATTTGATTTCCTAGTTAGATTAGGTTTAGAGATTTGATTTTCTCCCTATATATAGGGCTGCTTATTTTCGAATTTAGACTCAGTTTTCAGTTCAATAATAATTTTGTGAGTTATTTCTCCAATCCTGAAAACTCATGAATTTCTGTGGATTACCTTGAAATTCGAACTTGACTTATCAATCGGACTTACACATCCGATTGTGGTGTCTTCTACTGTTCTTCATCATTAGTTCTTCAGCTTCTTGGGGCGTATATGAGATTCGCCTGGAATACATCATTTGAAGGGTCGATAGTTCTTCAGCTTCTTGGGGTGTATATGAGATTCGTCTGGAATACGTCATTTGAAGGGTTGAATTAGGGCTGCTGAACATCCATCTGTTTGTTGTTTCCATTTCCAGTTCCGTTCGAGTCATTCTGTGTCGAGTCAACTCTTGTTCCTGGGTTTCGATCTAAACCTTCCCGGCAAGGATCGTATCAGGGAGGATCCCTACTTGTAGCGTCGATGTACTGATGGCATCTTGGTCGTTGTGTTGCTTAGTCTTAGTGGCAACAAATTATTGAGGCTTATCATTCTTCTCCAATCGGTGGTCATCATTATGCAAATCCCAGTGCCTTCAAGGTGCTGGCGAGCGGGTTCTATTGGCCCTCTATCCACGAGGTCTGTCGCGGCTGGATTACTCACTGTGATCGTTGCCAGAGAACACTGGCAAAATTTCAAGGAGGGTTGAGATGCCACTAACCCCAGTGGTCGAGGTTGAGATTTTTAATGTTTAGGGGATTGACTTCATGGGACCATTCCCACTTTCCCGAGGTTTCTATTACATCTTTCTAATGGTGGACTATGTTTTAAGATGGGTGGAGGCTATCCCGACCACCACCATTGATTATAAAGTTGTGATCACCTTCTTGCAGAAGCTTATGACCCGATTTGAGACGCCGAGGGCTTTACTAAGTGATGGGGGATCCCATTATCTTAACAAATTGTTTATTACTCTTCTTGCTTGGTATGCAGTCAAGCATCGTACCACTACCCCGTACCATCCTCAAGGAATGTTTTGACGGAGCTATCCAACCGAGAGATCAAGCAAATTTTGGAGAAGACTGTCAAACAAAGGAAGGATTAGGCATTGAAGTTGGATGATGCACTGTGGGCATATCGCACTGCTTACAAAACTCCCATTGGTATGACTACTTACAAGCTTGTTTTTAGAAAATCTTTTCACCTTTCTATAGAGATGGAACACAAGGCACTGAAGGAGCTCAACATGGACTTGAAACATGTTGTTGCGGGTTGATTCATGTCATTGAATGATTTTTTTATACTTTTGAGATGAAAGCATATGAGAACAATATCATCTAAAAGATGAGGGCCAAGAGGTTTAATGATCATGGGATTCGCTCGCAGATATTCAATTCCAAGAACAAGGTGTTGCTATTCAATTTTCACCTTCGGTTCTTGCCCGAAATTACAATCAAGGTGGACTGGCCCCTACACGGTGTTGTGTGCTTATCCGAATGGTGTAGTGGAGTTACCAGGACAAGATGGAACCACATTCAAGGTTAATGGACAAAGGCTTTAGAGGCACTAAAGTCCGCAAGAAATATGTGTTGTGGATACTTACTACTTGGATCGTTTGCTACTTGAGATACTGTCAAGCTAGTGACATTAAATCAAGCACTTGTGGGAGGTAACCCAACATTTTAGTGCTTTAGTGTGAGTTAGGTTAGAATTTCAAATTTATTTAGCTTTTGTTAAGTTTATGTCAGTGTGGCGTTTTAATTTTTGAAATTGAAGTATTTTTATGATTTTTGCCTTAGTTTTTCATGAAATTTAGGAATTCACGGGTTAGCATCTATGTTTTGACCAAAGTCGATCCACGTCGGTTCGCACAAATATCAGAGGCACATCGACCGACATGGAAGTATGTCGGTGGATGTGGATCCGTCGGTCGACTTGGCACTTGAAATCCCATTAAGGTATTTTAAATTATATTATTATTATAAAATAAAATATTGAAAATATTGCGTCGACCGACTTATATATGCGTCGGTCGAAATAGAGACGCGTCTAACGTGAATAGGTAAGTTTAAAGACAAGTTTCTTTCCTCCTCTCTCAGTTCATTCGAACACAAACACAAAAACAATTCCCAAACCCTAGCTTTCGATTTTTCTCCTCAAATTCTTCATCCAATTGGCAGGTATAATCTCTAAACTCAATCCTTTTACAATTTCTTGGTGATTTATGCGTCCATTCAAGTTTATTTGAAATTTGGATCATTATATTCTTGTATTTGTTGTGTATGTTGAATTGTCAACTTGAATGCATATATGGTTGAACGCATCAATATCGATTGTATGTTTAATCGATATGAGTACCCAATTGTGTTTATATTGCTTAGGGATGTTGAAGTTGATACTCTAGGGTTCTGAATTTTTAGCTTCGCACTGCCATAACCCTCAATTTTGCATAAATTGTGTTGGCTTGTCAAATTTTTTAGATGTGTGGCGAACTTTGGCTTCAATTTAGTGTCAATTTCACGACGGGACTATCACTTTTGAATGGGCACTTTATTTGATTGTGGAATTTTTGTTGGATGGTCAATTGAACTTATTTTTTCTCCTTGGTAGGAAACAATGACTACAAACTGATTTTTGCAGAGAGACGGGAGAAACGTAGATACTATAAACTTCAAGAATACCCTCTGAAGCCTACTCTCTTCTTCAACCATCAGACATTGAGGACCATGGGTATATATGATGATGTTTGCCGCCTATTCCGCCAAATGAGATGGGATATCATGTTGAACAACAACTGACCAACATATCTCCTACTCTGGTCTAGGAGTACCTTGCCACACTCACCATGCTAGAGACCATGGGCTAAAAATGAGAACCCATGGAGATCAATTTTCACCTCATGAACTAGACGTATAGCTTGATCAGACCATGAGGAGTTCAATATTGTTTGGTTCTGGAGGGAGATTGTTGTTGTTGCCCCTGTTGGTCCCGAGAGGTTTGACATGGGGAATATAAAGGCCTTCATAGCTTACAACCCGGTCTTCCGGTACATTTTGAGATGAATGGGTGCAAGAATTTTTCGGAGAAACGAGAGTGGGAAATCCTGGTAGAAGGAAGTGCATGTCATATACTAGATGTTTGGGGGTTACCATGTTTGCCTTGCCGGTTGTATGATGAATAGCTGGGGAAGGAAACTCAAGACCAAGAAATGAGATATTTTGTGGGGTGGACTTGTGACGCTGATTGCTCATTACTCGGGTCTGGATGCAGACGATCTCACATTTGCCCAAGGGCACCGGACTCTTGACGTCAACCTCCTTGCCCAGCAGTTGATGCTTGTGTACTCGCCAAACTTGTGCCTTAGAATGTCAAATGGCGACAAGTTTCCTCTTCCAATCCAGCCTTGGCATGTCACTGATTTATTGTTCAAGGACAACGGGTTCATGAGTACTCCAACTACATGGCTTGCATGATCCCGGAGAATGGGATCGCAACACAGAGTCAACTTCTACACCGAGTGGGAGTCCAACCAAATCAGCAGGTACTAACGCCCAAAGAAGTTGTTGCACAGTTAGCCGAGCGGGAGAGATGGGAGAGAGCCACTGCACAGAGATGGCATGAGGAGGCAGTACAGGATGAGGACGTGCAGAAGAGAGAGAGAGAGGGAGGAGCACATCATTGAGGAGATTCCAAGATGGGGGCTTGAGTATCTTCTAGCCATTATGCGAGGGATATGTCTTCTGGAGCTGACTGGGGGATGATCTATCATTTCATGCAGCAGCAAGCTACATATCTTGCAGAAGAGCGCGCCCTCTGTGTAGCCGAGAGGGTGGCAAGTGCCGATGAACGTGCCCGACACACTCAGTTCCACCGATGAGTTCATAATTGATTATGGTATGATTGGGTGCATTAAGAGATGGTAAAAAAATTTGAGTCAATAAGCCAAAAACATCCCACCAACTTTAGGAAGCTACGTTACAACCCGAAAAAGCCTTATTTGATTTCTCTGTTATTGCACTATTTCAGCAGTGGAGAGATGAGAGACTTGTCAAAATTATGGTAAGTGAGCTATGGCCTTGATTGGAGAGTTGTTAAACACCCAAAACACTTGAGGGATAAGTGCAAACAGTTTCAATCTTGTGAGGTTCCTCTTTGATGATTTGATTGTTTGGATTTTTTCTTGATTGCACATTTCATGTGAATGAATGTTGTTTGGATAGTTTAGAGACTAATGAGGCATTGCACACTTGTATCGGCATGTGATTTAATTTTTTGTCTGTGATTTAATCGAAGATGATTAACGGTTTAAGTTTAAGGGAGTTGATAAGTTCGTTATTTTGCTAACTTATCAATTAGTTTCTAGTCTATTTTATGTTCAGTCGCGTATATATCATGCTATTTTGTGCATCTTAGTATATTTATGTTCGGTGTGTTGTTTGTGGTGAAATCTTGTATGAACATGGGCTATTTTCGACTAAGGATGAAAAATGAGGCAAGAATTGAAGCCTCTATTTCGACCGACGCAGACACACATTGATCGATGTCAAGGTTGACGAGGAAATTAAATAAATTGTTCGAGCTGGAAGTCAACACAAAAAGGTGTGTCAACCGATGCAACCACGCGTCGATCGATGTGGATTGCTCAAAGTTGAGCTGGCAATCAAGGCAAAAGGCCGACAAGGACAAATGCTCGTCGATCGAAATTGGACCACATCTGTCAATGCAAGATTCATCAACTCGGGAAACTTGCTCTTTTCCGAGAGTTTTACCATGTTTAGTTCTATACCTTGTGGGATTCACCCCTACCATTATTTATACATTGTAATTTTGAGTTTATAGGGTTAGACATCATAATTTGAAGTTTTTAGTTAATTTCCAATGGAGACAATTTAATATTATTGTGAGTTGAAGAATCGAGTCAGACTTGTTGGATGTGGACCGAATTCTAAACACTTTCTTTAAATCAATGCAAGTTTATTTTAAGTTTTCTCTTTCCATGATTTCTTCAATTATGATTATGATGAACTAATTTAATTATCAATTTCTAAGGTCATAAAAACTATCATGACTTCATGTTTTGGATTAATTAAATCGAATTCCTTTCGTATCAAGGTTTATCAAAATTCTGTGCTTAATTCTCAATCTGGATTGTTGGCTACTTATTTAAGTTGCTAGTTAATTAATTTGAGACTCAATAGGTGATAATTATTAACGAGAAAAAGAATTTCATAATATGATTAAAATCTTTCTCTTAAAAAGAAAGAATTAAATCATAGGAATAACTCTGTGAATTTTTTGAATTATTGAATTGTTCTTGAGACCGAGAGGATAAAGACATTCGATAATCAACTTTGTAAATCGTCAAACCATGAGATTTGCAATACTTTTCTGATTTCCACCTTGTAAGGGGTTAAAGCAGTAGTTGATTCATTTTTCTATTGCATGTCAGGAAGGATAGTAATAAAATCCCTAAAATTTGAATCTTTGCATTTGATTTTAAAATCCCTTTCAATTTTCTTGTCTTGCTTTTATGTTTCCAAAAATTTGATCTTATTTTAGCTTTTAATAATTTTCAAAAAAACTTTCCAAATTGGATTTGCTCAAACAATATTCCGAAAAAGCTATAGTTCAGTACTTAGGATTTTTCGCTATTTCATTCCTCATGGGATCGATAATTTTTATTTACCACTATATTATTAGTTGTTACTAAATTGCTAACAATTTTTATTGATGAGTCAGCAACCAGTCGACCAACTGAAACATCTACCTCCTCTAGAGATGCAGAAGATTGGTGAATGAAGGGATTGAATACTTTGGCAGATGGGCGAACAATTGTAGTGCGGGCCCCGTTAGACAAGTTAGGAAAAGGTTGCAGAGGCATGCTTCATTACTCGTATTGCCAAAGGGCATCGCTCTCATCTTTAACTTGTACAGGATCATGAAAACCTCTGAATGGCAGTTTCATCGTACGAAGTTATTTTCGAACTACGAGCTTCATCGGAAGCTGAACTTGCAAGATTGTTTGGATGAATTGTGAGTCATTGTAGTTGTCTTCGATGATCTTTCATGGTGTGGATGATGTTACCGTAGTCATGGAGATCACTCTTCTCAAGTACTCTAACTCCTTCGTTTCCTCCTTTTCCCTCAAGATCTCAGGTGAAATCCATCTTTGCCCTTCTGATCAAAAAATATCTTGGGGGGAGAACTATCAGGCTTCTTGAAGGAGGTGTCCCTTCACCCTTGAAGGAGAAGTCACTTAATTCTAATTAAAGGAGGATTCTCTTCATCCTTAGATGTTGAATTCCTCTAAGTATAAGGGATGTTAATTTTTTCAGGCCCCTTCGAAAATAGAAGGGTTTGCTTTACTCCCTTCTTCATTGTGGGGGTGCTCTCCTTATCTTTTCCGGCTCAACTAGGTTCTTCGTTCTTCGAAGGGCCTGGGTCATCGTCTTCTTAATTTTCAGGAGCCCTTTCACATCTTTGATTTTTGACTCAAAACAAGTAATCAAAATGTAACAGAATGGTCCAAGTTCAGTTACCCGCTAACTAAAGTGTCCATTATTGATTATAAAAAAAACCTTTCATATCCTATTAGATTTAAGTGAGTATTCAGATATACTCCAACAACCATGTTTAGTGGTTGAGCTTCAAATATAGTTGATTATATGGAGAGAAAGAAATAAAGCAATAAAATACTCAAGACTATACAATGGTTTGGGCTCCACCTGTCCCTACGTCTAGTTTTAGTTCTCCATGAACGGAATTCACTAGCTTTAGTTTAACACGATACTTGAGTACGGGTAACAACTAATGTTCCTCTCCAATGAGAGTCTTCCACTGAATCTAATAGCAAGGTATTGCAATTTCTAAGCTTTACTATAAGACTTCTTTCTTCTCAGGCTCGTGAGCTAATAACTTGATTGAATGTTTATGTCTCCTCAATGAGTGATTATCAGAAAAATAATTCTTCTCGGATGAGTTGGGAAGATCGTACCACTTGGTCAGCTTTCCTAACACAGTATAAGGTCCTAAGAAGAATGGCTTATGAGAATACTTCGTCATCTCTAATCTTTCTGAATTGTGAATCTTTAAGTTATCCTCCTGCAAATTGAAAGATGATTGTTCATGTGTACGCTATCTTGCACCTTTCTTTTAGATGATTAGCTCTTTCTTTCTTTAGAACTAATTGCTGCATGTTGTGAATTGAAGCGATTGCAGACAGAAATAACTAACATAAAATAAAGAACACAATAATTTATAGTGGTTCGAGCTATGCTTTACTCTTCAAGCCTCACGGTGATGATTTTATTATGGTGGAGAGAATACAAAGTATTGAACAATTACAATTGGAGGGGAGCAGAGGTATTTATAGGGGGATATTCATGAACACATAAGGAATATAAAACCTAGATATGCTAAGATATATCTAAATCTAAATCTATATAAAATAGATTTATTCCTATCCAAATTTAATACTGATTAAGATAAATCTTGTACAACAAGGAAACAAGATACACACCAAATCTTTTCCATATCTAACCAACTCGATCAGCTCCTCGAGTTATATTGAGACTACTTCAATAATTCTCCACCTTAGGCACAATATCACCTCAGTTTGGCACCTCCTCTTCAGTTCGATTTCAACAGTTTGATCAGTTCCAAACAGTACTCAAACTTAGTACTTGGAACTGGCTTTGTAATCATATCCGCAGGATTATCAAGAGTATTGACCTTGTGCAGCTTGAACTCTCCGGCTGCAACCACATCTCCTATAAAATGGAACTTCACATCGATGTGCTTAATTCTCTCATGATGAACATCATTCTTCGCCAATTGCAAAACACCTTGATTAGCACAGGAAACCTTCATCTTTCCTTGATTAATCCCCAGTTCATTCATGAATCCGAGCAACCACAGACCTTCCTTAATAGCTTCGGTCAAGGCAATGTACTCCGCCTCCGTCGAAGATAAGGCAACTACCCTATACAGATGTGCTCTCCAACTAATCATCATTCCATACGACGTGAACGCAAAATCCATCAATGACTTCCTCGTATCCACATATCCTACATAATCCGAGTCTACAAACCCTTCGACTGGGAGCCTTGAGCTCGAACCATCATCCTCAAAGACTAGACTCTTCCCAACTGTTCCTCGAACATACCTGAGGACCCACTTTAGAGCTGCCAAATGCTCTTCCCTAGGTTCGGCCATGAACCTAATAACCATGCTGAGAGCATAAGCAAGATCCAGTCTCGTACAGACCATAGCATAATGAACCGACAACACTCGCATAAGGAACACCTCTCATAAGCTCTCGTTCCTCCTCGTCGAATTTCCCAGCAACATTCAACTTGAAATGAGCCTCTAACGGAGTGAGCACAGGCTTTGCATCCTTCATTACATGGTTCTCAAGAACCTTCATCAAGTATCCCTCTTGAGATAATGTGAGTCTTCTTCGAGACCTATCTCGAACTATTTCCATACCCAAGATCTTTCAAGCACAACCGAGATCTTTCATCTCGAACTCTTGACTCATGGCTTCCTTCAGTTCGGCTATCCCTTGCTTATCTCGACTTGCTATCAGCATATCTCTACGTACAACAGTAGATAAATTTGAGTCTTCATATTTTCACCTCGAAAATACACAAATGGGTCGTGTTTGCATCGAACAAAGTCCTACTAAACCACAAACTTGTCGAACCGCATATTCCACTGCCTTGGAGACTGCTTCAATCCATACAATGACTTCTTGAGAAGACACACCTTCTCCCCACTACTAGCTTCCTCGAAGCCCTCGGGTTGCGTTATAAGGATCCTTTCCTCCAGTTCTCTGTACAGAAATGCGGTCTTCACATCCAGTTTCTCCAACTCCATATCGTACCGAGCAACTAATGGCAATATCAACCTTATAGACCTATGTTTCACCACTAGGGCAAACACTTTGCCATAATCCACACCTTCCCGTTGTGTGAAGCCTCGAGAAACTAGTCTAGCCTTGAATCTAATCCCCGAAACCTCCTGTTTCTTCTTGAAGATCCACTTAAAGCTAATTATCGATTGCTTCTCCCCCGGCTTATCCACCAACTACCAAGTGTTATTCTTCTTTAAGGAGTCCATCTACTCCTTCATGGCATCGAGCCACTTGAACCTCTTCGTACAACTTATGGCCTTGGTATATGATAACTCTCTTAAAGAGTTATTATTTTGTGTTGAACTTAGTTAATTACTCCTTAGAATAGTCTTGTTTTATAGGATAAATGGTATAATATAGGTTATTTGGTTAGTATATTAAGATGAGGGAATCGTAGTCAATCTTGATCTCTAGTGTAGACATACATGGAATCTAAGACTTGCAAGAACCCTTGTTTTGAAATTACTTGTTTGAAGGCAAAATCTATCATAGATATATGAAAGTTAGCAAGAAAACATAGATCTAGCGCTATAACAATAGTCTAGACAGAAAAGAGTGTGGTCGCAAGAACTGGAGTTGATGCTTTAATAATGCTGCAACATATAGGAGAGTAGATGAACAAGAGTCAATAACCCGAGTGCATTTTATCATTGATTTTAAAACCATAATCTACATGTTTATGATTATTTTTTGGGAAGAAATAGTATAATTGTTTTAGCACGGTTTGGTTTCATTTTATATGCTTTCTTGTTATTTTAGTTTGGAGAAATCACAAAACACCATTAATTTACAAGCAATAGAATGTGCACGATTCACTTTCACTCCCTTGGGTACGATATCTGGACTTAGATCTGTATTACTTGATTAGACATACGTGCACTTGCGTATAATTATAATAGCTACTAGCACAACAACAAGTTTTTGGCGCCGTTGCCGGGGAGTGATTGATATTGAGACTGTATGTTATTTTATTGTTTTAATTTGCATGCACAGTTGGTTGACTAAAGTTGTAGGAAACTAATCATTTTTTATAATTGTAGGGAATGCTAGCGGTGTATGAGTGAGGAGACAATCAGAGAAATATTTCTATTTGATCTAGAGATAGAGAGAACTTTTAGAAAGAGCAGAAGAAAGCAAAGAGCTAGAAAGATGGCTGACAGAATTCCTGAGCCGGAAGTTGATTTGGAAATTTTGGTTGATGAAAAAGACAGGATAATCAGAAATTATACAGCACCGAGGTTCTTGGAGTTTGATCCAGGGGTTGCGAGGCCAGAAGTTCAGGCACAAGTTGAAACCTGTGATGTTTCAAATGCTGCAAAGTTTGGGGCAGTTTGGGGAACAAGCTACTGAAGATGCTCTTATTCAGAGTCAAGCATCTTCTTTAAAGAGTCTGGAAGTGCAAATGGGGCAGTTAGCCAATGAATTAAGAAGCAGGTCACCAAGAGCATTACCAAGTAACACTGAGAATCCAATGAATGGAAAGGAGCAACGTAAAGTTGTCACACTTCGAAGTGGGAAATAGTTTGAAGAAAGAAGGGTTGAGAATTTGGAAGCAGGAGAATGATCATCATCAGGAGCTGCAATACCTAAAGACAACTTACAAAAAGATAAGTTGCTGGAGAAGAAGGATAAACCTCCTGAGTTGAGAGTAGAGGAAGATCATGTGGAGAAGCCTGCAGAGATGTCTGAAGGAAACATTTCTAAACTGAGAGGAAATCTGGTTTGGAGGAATATGATTATGCACCACCACCACCATACCCAACCAGATTTAAGAAGCAAAAAGAAGAGGAACAGTTCAAGAAATTTCTGGAAATGCTAAAACAAATTCATATCAATGTACCATTGGTGGAAGCACTTGAGCAGATGCCAACTTATGTGAAGTTTTTGAAGAACATTTTGTCAAAGAAAAAGAGGTTGAAGGAATTTGAAACAGTTTCATTGTTTGAGGAAGTAGGTGGACCCCTAAGGAGACAAATTCCAGCTAAGTTAAAGGACCCAGGGAGTTTCACAATCCCTTGTTCTATTGGAGGTCGAGATGTGGGTAGGGCTCTATGTGACCTAGGAGCAAGTGTAAATTTGATGCCATTATCAATTTTTCAGAAATTGGGCATTGGAGGAGCTAGACCTACCACCATTTCTCTTCAGTTAGCAAATAGATCTACTGTACATCCTGAAGGAAAGATTGAAGATGTGCTCGTGAGGGTAGATAAGTTTATCTTTCCTGCAGATTTTATAATTCTGGATTATGAAGCAGACAGGGAGGTGCCAATTATCCTGGGAAGACCATTTCTTACTACAGGAAGAACACTGATTGATGTACAAAAAGGAGAGTTGATTATGAGAGTACAAGATGAACAAGCTACTTTTAACTTGTTTAATGCCATGAAGGTTCATGATGACCCTGAAGAATGTTTTTCTGTGGAGGAACTAGAGTCAGTAATAGAAGAATATTTTGAAAAAATCATTCTGGGAAGGAAGATGATGCTGAGGAATTACCAAGTGAAGCTGCAGCATGGGTAGAGCAAGGGCAAAAGTTTGGGGGAGTTCGGCAACCATTTGAGCCATTGGATCTGTTATCTAGAGAAATAAAAGGGACCAAGTCGTCTATGAAGGAACCTCCAGAATTAACCTTAAAACCTTTACCTGCTCACCTGAAGTATGCTTACTTGGGAGAATCAGACACATTACCTGTGATCATAGCAGCGAATTTGAAGGAAGAAAATGAGCAAAGTCTGTTGGAACTGTTGAAAAGACATAAGCAAGCAATAGGATGGACTATTTCTGACATCAATGGGATAAGTCCTACAATCTGCATGCATAAAATTTTGATAGAGGAGGGAAGTAAGATTTCTATTCAGCCACAGAGGAGATTAAATCCCAATATGAAAGAGGTAGTGAAGAAAGAGGTGATTAAGTAGCTGGATGCAGGGATTATCTTTCCCATATCTGATAGTTCTTGGGTGAGTCCTGTGCAATGTGTTCCCAAGAAGGGAGGAGTCACAGTGGTTCAGAATGAGAACAATGAGATGATCACTACAAGGACAGTAATTGAATGGAGAATTTGCTTTGACTACAGGAAGTTGAATGATGCAACAAAGAAGGATCACTTTCCTTTACCATTTGTAGATCAGATGCTAGATAAACTAGCTGGACAGGAGTTTTATTGCTTTTTGGATGGATATTGAGGGTATCATCAGATAGCAATAGCTCCAGAACATCAAGGATTAACCACATTTACTTGTCCCTATGGAACATTTGCTTTTAGGAGGATGCCTTTCGGATTATGCAATGCTCCAGCAACATTTCAGCATTGTATGATTGCAATTTTCTCTGAGATGATAGATAATGGATTGGAAATCGTTATGGATGACTTCTCAGTATTTGGGGAGGATTTTGAAGCATGTCTGGTGAATTTGGAAAAGGTTTTGAAACTATGTGAGAAATCACAGTTGGTGTTGAACTGGGAAAAGTGTTGTTTTATGGTACAACAAGGAGTGGTCTTAGGACACAAGATATCAAAAGCTGGAATGGAAGTTGATCCAGCCAAAATTGAGGTGATAGAAAAGATGGCAGTACCAAGTTCAGTCAGGGCAGTTAGGAGTTTTTTGGGGCATGCAGGATTTTACCGAAGGTTTATAAGAGAGTTTTCAAAAATTGCAAAGCCCTTATCTGAGTTGCTTGAGAAATATAGGAAGTTTGAGTTTTCTCCACAATGTATGGAAGCATTCTTGAAGTTGAAGTCTGCTCAGATTTCTGCACCAGTTATGCAACCACCAGATTGGAATTCCCCATTCCAACTTATGTGTGATGCTAGTAATAATGCTCTAGGAGTAGCATTGGGGCAGAGAAAGGAGAAAATATTTAGGGTGATCTACTATGCAAGTCGAACCCTTGATGGAGCTCAGAGAAATTATACAACCACAAAGAAAGAGTTGTTAGCTGTGGTGTTCGCATTCGATAAATTCAGATCATATCTGGTGGGATCCAAGGTGATCGTTTATACAGACCACTCGACAATCAAGTATCTAATGGCCAAGAAGGATGCCAAACCAAGGTTAATCAGGTGGATATTGCTACTACAAGAATTTGACATAGAAATCAGAGACATGAAGGGAACTGAAAATCAAGTAGCAGACCACCTTTCTAGATTAGAAAACCTCAATGAAGAAGAGGAGATTGAGCAAGTTAATGATAAATTTCCAGATGAGCAGTTGATGAGATGTGAAGAGGAAGCCCCATGGTATGCCGACATGGCTAACTATTTGGCTACTGGGAGGAAACCCTATGGAATTAAAAGGCAGCAGTTGAAAAAGTTTCTTCATGACACGAGGTACTACTATTGGGATGATCCAAAACTGTACAGACAAGGATCAGATCAGATTTTTAGGAGGTGTGTACCAGAGAAGGATGTGCAGGCAATTCTGGTAGACTGCCATGCTGCAGCATACAGAGGACATTATGGTGGACAGAGAACAGCTGCAAAAGTCCTTCAGTCAGGTTTCTTCTGGCCTACTATTTTTAAAGATTCATTTTCATTTGTGAAGAATTGTGATAGATGTCAGAGGGTTGGAAATTTGCCTGCTAGAAATGCAATGCCATTGAACAACATAATCGAGGTGGAATTGTTTGATGTGTGGGGAATGGATTTTATGGGTCCATTTCCAATGTCTTTTGGGAATGTGTATATTTTACTTGCAGTTGATTATGTATCTAGGTGGGTTGAAGCATGTGCCTGTGCCCGCAATGATTCAGCTACAGTAATGAAGTTCCTCCACAAAAATATTTTCACCAGATTTGGCACACCAAGAGCTTTAATCATTGATGAAGGCACTCACTTCATCAATAAAAGTTTCTTGTTGACTTTCTCGACCTAAGCTTCATCCCATTCATTCTCATTCTGTTTGGAAAAACTTTGTCTGCAATGTTGGCAAAGTATAATGTTACCCACAGAGTTTCCACAGCTTATCATCCGCAGACTAATGGGTTAGCAGAGCTTTCCAACCGGGAAGTGAAGAGTGTTCTTGAGAAGGTGGTGAATGTTACCAGGAATGATTGGTCTAAACATTTAGATGATTCACTCTGGGCCTACAGGACTACATATAAAACTCCTTTGGGAATGTCACCTTATAGGTTGGTCTTTGGGAAGGCTTGTCACTTACCTTTGGAGCTAGAACATAAAGAATACTGGGCGACAAGAAAATTGAATTTGGATCCAAAATGCAGTGGTGCCAATAGGATGTTGCAGTTGAATGAGCTTGATGAACTAAGGTTGCAGTCTTATGAAAATGCCAAGCTATACAAAGAGAAGGTTAAGAAGTGGCATGACAACAGGATTTCTGAGAGGAAATTTGAAGAAGGACAGAAGGTTTTATTGTTCAACTCCAGGCTGAAGCTATTTCCAGGGAAGTTGAAATCTCGGTGGTCAGGACCCTTTGTAGTGGTCAAGGCATATCCACATGGAGCAGTAGATCTGAAGAATGAGGATACTGGAGAAACATTCAAAGTAAATGGAGCTAGGGTGAAGCAATATCATGGAGGAAGCATAAACAGGGAAAAGGCTTCCATTCCTATTGAAGAGCCTTAAGCATCGGAGTCCCTGAACCAATGGAAGGAATTTCATTAAAGTAGCATCAAAACTGGTTCAGGGAGTAGTATCTTTAATTTATTGCATTTTATTATTTATGCCTTATTATTAGTTTAGGAGTATTTATCTCTAGTTACTACAACATGTAAATATTATGATTTCATTATAGGTAGATGAACTTTATGCATTAGGGTAATGTAGGGTTAATATTATATGATTTAGAATATCTTTGAATTTATATTTTAATAGAATAAAGAAAATCTGGAAAAAAAAAAAAAAGAAAAACAATTTTTGCACTCTAATTTTGAGTCATCATTGCAGAGAAGGATACATGGAAGGCAAGTAACTGTCGATGAACTGCTGCTGACGTCATTGGAGGCAGACTCACTTTTGGCAGGTTACTTGTGGCAGTTAAATTTTTGAATTTTATATTGTGTCGTTTCAAAGGAATTCAAAAGGGTTTCTAGTTTCTGTATATATCATTTCTGCTTTTTAATTCTGAAAAACCAAAAAGAAACATCACCATTTTGGGTATTTGAAAGAAGAAAACTACAAGCGAAGCAAGAAAAGCCGAAGGGCTGTGATGTTAAATAGCCAATGTAAGTACTCTTTCTCTCTCGTTGTTTGTTGACATTGTGAATTGTAATTAGAGAGAGAACATGAGGAAACATGCAGCCAACGGTAATGTTGAAACTTAAGTTTTTTGGAATTTGTGTTGAAAATTTGTTTCTCTGAAATTTATGCGTGAATTCTATGTCTGAGAGTTGTGAAGGAATATGACATTGTGATGGGTAGTCGAGTCTTAGGGCTAAAAATATGTTATGCTTTACGCATGCGAGGTTGGAAAAGGGTAATTCGTTTTCTTTCTAGGGTTGCTTGAAAATTCGGATTCGAGTAAGGGAAATTACTTAAACCTATCATTTTTCTTGAGTCTGTGAACCAAACTTTCTGAATTATTTACTAAAGCATAATGTTTGGGGGAGGGTATTTTCCTTGCTTGGATGAACTGTTGTGAGATAGGCTGTTTTTGTTAGAAATGGGGTGATCTATTCGTGCATTATGTTTAAAAAGATATCTAGTGCTTACTCTTTGAGTTGGGTTGAGTACAGAAACATCAAAGATGAAAACTAAACAACCTGCGAAGAGAAAGCCTGGATCAGTGGAAGAAAGTCCAACCCCAAGTCTTGAAAAGAAGGGGAAAACACAGGAAAAGCCAGTGCGAAGGTCTGGCTGGACTGCATTAGCAACCATGGCTAGTAGGAATACCAGGCTCCCGCAAACAAGTGCGGACAACTCAGTGGAAGTGCCAGACGAGGAAGCACCTGTCGTGAAAAAGGGAGTGCAATCCGAGAAATCAAAGAAGGCGAAGGCGGATCCTTTACAAAATCTGGTGGATGCTGCCGCAAAGTTGCAAGTGACTGAAGAAAAAGAGAAATCAACGGGGAGCAAGAAGGTTACTCAACTTCTTCAAGCACAAAGAAGAAGGAATCAAATTTAGCTTAGGAGCAGAAGAAGCCAATCTCAAAAGCTCAAACCAAGAAAACAGTTACCCCAGCAAAAGAATCTAGACAGAAGAAGATTGAAGATAGGAAACAATCTGAAGAGGAAATCTCTGAGAATGAAGAAAGTGAGGATGCAGAGCAAGAAGAAGAAGCAAGTTGAGAGAGTGAGGAAGCGGAAACCGAGTCTGAAGGTGAGCAGAATTCATGAGAGAGTGATGCTGCTGCATCAGAAGAGCAAGCATCAGATGAGGAGGAACTCGAAGAAGAGCAAGAGAAGTCAGAGGCCGAAGAAGAAGAACCTGATAAAGAAGAGGTTGATTCAAAGGAAGAAGAGAAGGAACCACCAAAGAAATTTAACAAGAGAAAAAGGGAAGAGGAAGTCCCAGCAAGTGAACAAGAGCAAATCCCGAGAAATCCCAAGACAGGAAGGAGGATTAAAGTCATTGCGGTGAAAGAAAGAGAGACATCTGGCAAGTCTCAGAAAAAGGAAAAGCTGAATCAGAAAGAGCAACTTAAAAAGGGAAAGAAGAAAGTGGAAGAAGAAAAGGCCTTGACTGCAGATGAAATTGACAACCTTCCCAAGTTCTCATCCAGACTGCACAAAGAAAGGATGAAGTTTGTCATGGAAAGGCACGTGTTAATCGAAAGAGGCTTCAAGAACTTGAAAGTGTTACCTGCAGATTTGATGAAGCAGATTGAGCAGCAGGGGCGGGAAAGCTTTGTGGTTCCACCGCCTTTCCCCATCATTGCATTGGTCAAGGAATTTTATGCAAACTATGAACAACCATCTACTGAGAGGCCTGAAATTGTTGCTACTGTTCGAGGAAAAGAAGTGAGACTGAATGCTGAAGCAATTCATGAGGTATTTGGAACTCATGCGCCTGAACCAGATGAGTTTATAGAGATCTGCCTTGCGCCCACAAAGAAGCAATTAGATGACGCCCTGAAGGTGGTAGGACTTCTGGGAGCACATTGGAATGATGAGGCGAAAGATAACAAATATGTGCTCTCCAAGTTCCTGCATTCGGAGGCAAATTTGTGGCTGCAGTTTTTGAACAATAGGATCAGCCCGACCACCCATAACACAAACATTGGTCAAGACCGCATCTTGATGATTGCTGCCATTCTGAAGGGCGAACCGATCAACTATGCACCTTTTCTGGTTGATGTTGTTGGCTACTCTGCTTCAAAGGAATGAGGACCTCTCTTCTACCCCTCCTTGATATCTGAGCTTTGCAAGTAAGCTGGAGTTCCATTTCATGATGAAGAGCCACGCAAGACTATGAGAACTCACTTCAATGTTGGATATCTGCGCCAAAGGCCTGAGAACTCTCAGAAGAAGGAAGGAGTGGAGCCCTTGTTAGCTAACCAGTCTTCTGTGCAGGTTTTGCAGAGAAAGTTGGATGATATCTCTGAGCAAAGCACCCAACTCCTGAAGAAATTTGAGAACCTCCATACCATGATGATGGAGATGCAATTTCAAACAGAAGAATTGGTGAAGGAGGTGCGGAACAAGAAAGCCGAAAAAAGGACGTCTGCTGCTGGAAAGAAGAAGAAGTCTACTTGAGGGTTGTGGTCAATTCTAAACTCTACCTTTTGAACAAAAACTCTGTTTTTAATTTGTGTTTGTGTGGATGTGTTGGGTGAATGTGTGGACCCATTGTTTTTAGTTTGTTTGGTTAGGTTGATGTTTTTATTTTTGAATGGATGCTTAGTTTGTTTAATTGATGGTGCGAGAAAGTGCTATGAAGTTTCGATAGTTTGTCTATTATCTTGTCTTGAGCTTAATGATGCGGGTGTGTGAGTAATCTCTTTCTCTTGAAATTTCGTGAATGATAATTAAGTGATTGAGAGTCAGCCCCCAAGATTTTCAAGTTTAATTTTAGGATGATAGGCTAGCTTGAGGAACAAAGGCTGTAGTTGTTTGGTTTTTGAAAACCTGATATGCTACGTGCTTTAGTTTAAAGGGTACTTTAGTTGTGCTGAGAAAAAGAACATGTGAGATGCCACCTACCTGAAAATGTAAGGCCATTTGAGACGAAATTCGAATGAGTATTACATGAGGAAATGATTTAGGCAGTCTCTTCATCTTTGTGCTTGCAGAAGTTCTTTTCATTGTACATCATTTACCTTTGCACCTAGATTTGAGCCTTAAGCCTTTTTGTTGACTCTGACCATAAAAGATGTGAGCTATTTACCCATACACTCGCCCTGATTTGAGAGGTAGGCTTGCTTAGGTTCTTTCACTTAGCGATCAGAAGAATAATAAAAGATAGAGTTGTAATAGATTGAAAGTGTAGAAGCTTGAGAGTTTGTTTGTAAATAAACCATGTTGCAGCCTGTAAGTGGCATGGGTATATAAAAAAAAGAGAAAAGAAAAGAAGAAAAATAGAAAATTGGATGGGACTAATAACCATCTAGAAAAAGAGTTCATGAGTCTGAAAACATTTGTAGCTATTCCTGTGAAATCTCAAGAATAAATTCTAAGCGGAAGACCTATAGCATTCCTCTCAAATTCATTAGTCACTTCTGCCATAATGTTCATACCTTAGCCACAGCCTTACATTAGAAGCTCAAAAAGACCTTTTGATCTTGATGTGATACAATTTCTATTAGTGGAGAATGTGTCAAAGTTTGAAGGTAGTCAAAAACAGTGGCATCAATGATCATAAGAGCTGAAATGGAAGTTAAGTTTAAACTTGTAGCACTTGTTAGCTATCTTGCTGAAAAGTTTTGCAGCGTTGATTATCAAGCTAGTTTAGGTTGCTTTGATTAAACTTGTTAAATTGTGGTGGCTGAAGCTTGATTACTTAAGAGTCATGAATGAAATTTTTCTTCTTAATTTCTTTGGTGTGAACTGAAAGCTCCAAGACGAGAATATGCAAATTAAGTTCCCTTGTTTTGTTTGAGTCTTTGTTGCTTGGGGACAAGCAACGTCTTAAGTTTGGGGGAGTGATAACTCTCTTAAAGAGTTATTATTTTGTGTTGAACTTAGTTAATTACGTCTTAGAATAGTCTTGTTTTATAGGATAAATGGTATAATATAGGTTATTTGGTTAGTATATTAAGTTTAGGTATATTATGAAGTATTGTGTTAATTATGAGTTTTTGCGAAAAGAATTGTTAGAATAGTATCACGGGTCTCATTATGCTGGAGCATGACAAGAGCAAGAAGGATTGATATGTTGTCGCAGCATAGGAGCAGCATGGCCAAAACCCCAATGAGGAATATCCGGGACCACAACAGACAGGATCTCAACACTTTTCAGATCATGTCCCAAAAGTAGGACACGTGTCACCCAGGAGAACTGTCAGAACTGGGAGGCAGATTGAGGAGCCACGTGTAAGGCTTGGATGAAGCTGAAAGGAGACAAGGGAGATATTTTGAGAAAAGACAGAGAGGAGAGGGATACAACAACATTGAGAGAATACGATTGGGAGTGAAGGAGATCAACATAGAAGTTTGAGCAGGGAGACGAGGAGTTCGTGTGAGCCAAAGTGGATGCAGCAACAAATCTGAATAGTTTATCTTTATTTTGCAAACTTATTTAATATTCCTACGTAGTTGATGATCAGAAACATGAACTTGAATGTTATTGCTTTTTATCCTTTGTAAGCATGAGCTAAACCTTTTAAGCACGGGTTATTGACTGGTTTATCTTCCTGAATATATGTTGAAGTTGTTCTTGTATTAAATCTGGTGTTTGATTTCGATTCTGGTTTGTTTGTCTAACTAAACACGACAGTGGCAGGTAGAAACTTCTCCTACTGAGACCGAGAGGAGATCTAGGATGAGGGAATCGTAGTCAATCTTGATCTCTAGTGTAGACATACATGGAATCTAAGACTTGCAAGAACCCTTGTTTTGAAATTACTTGTTTGAAAGCAAAATCTATCATAGATATATGAAGGTTAGCAAGAAAACATAGATCTAGCGCTATGACAATAGTCTAGACAGAAAAGAGTGTGGTCGCAAGAACCAGAGTTGATGCTTGAACAATGATGCAGCATATAGGAGAGTAGATGAACAAGAGTCAATAACCCGAGTGCATTTTATCATTGATTTTAAAACCATAGTCTACCCATTTATGATTATTTTGTGGGAAGAAATAGTATTAATTGTTTTTGCACTGTTTGATTTCATTTTATATACTTTCTTGTTATTTTAGTTTGGAGAAATCATAAAACACCATTAATTTACAAACAATAGAATGTGCACGATTCACTTTCACTCCCTTGGGTACGATATCTGGACTTAGATCTGTATTACTTGTTTAGACATATGTGCACTTGCGTATAATTATAATAGCTACTAGCACAACAACAGTATAGCTCTTTGGCTCAGTCTCATCCAGCTCTACCTCTTCCGCCATAACAAAGGCATATGCTACAACATCAGCATATCCAAAACGAGTGGGAGGTCTTTTCGGCCTTCGTTCCCTATCTCTCATGAGATTATAATCTTGAAGTGCACCTGACCCTTAAACCACCTCGATCTCGCCATCCACCTGAGGTGCACTCTTCGACCTACTTGTTGGCTCCACTTCAATCTCAGCAACTGATCTATTTCCTTCGACCTTGTCAGACTGTTTCTCCAAAGCACCACCTTGTTTCTTAAGAATATTTTTCCGTTCCTCGGCCCCTTTATCCAGATCTCCTACCAGCTCCTCCTTGAACACCACATCCCTACTAATGATGCACTTTCTTATACCCAGTTCGAGACACCACAACTTGTACCCCTTCACACCTTCGGGGTACCCAATGAATATGCATTTCACTGCCCTCCTCCCAAACTTATATTTTTTTATGTTCGCATAAGCCAGGCAGCCAAAAGATTTAAGGTTGCTAAAATCCAGAGGATGACCAAACCATATTTCTTCTGGCGTCTTGAAACCTAGTGCAGTCGAGGGGCACCGGTTGATCACTAAGCTGCAATATTCACTAGTTCTGCCCAGAACAACTTGGGTAACTTCGCACTAAACAACATGCACATCGTTCTTTCCAGCAACATCCGATTGTACCTCTCCACCAATCCGTTCTGATGAGGTGTTCCTGCCACTGTCTTGTGCCTCGCAATACCGTGCTTCGAACAGTACCTCTCGAACTCCTTTGAGCAATACTCAAAGCTATTGTCAGTTTGCAGCCTCTTCACCTTCCCTCCAGTCTATTTTTCGATCAGAACTTTTCACTTCTTGAAGGTCTCTAAAGCATCACTCTTATTCTTCAAGATGTAGACCAACACCTTCCTTGAGTGATCATCAATAAGACTCATGAAGTACTTCGCTCCTCCATTCGAACTGACCCTCGAAGGTCCCCATAGATCTGAGTGGATGTAGTCCAGAGTTCCTCGAGCTCTCTGTCGACCTACTCCAAACTTTACCCAGTGAGATTTCCCATAGATGTAATTCTCACAGAAATCCAACTCTCTGATATTATCCCCAAGGAACAGATCTTGCTTTGATAACTCCTGCAGCCCCCTTTCACAAACGTGACCGAGTTGCTAGTGCCACAGTATTAACTTATCAACGGTCACTATCGAAGCCACCCCGATCACCGTGCTCCTCATCAGAGTGTATATTCCATTCCTTCGAGCTCCTTTCATCAAGATCACGGATCCTTTGCATACATTCAAAGTCCCAGCTTCCACCTTGATTGTGTAACCCAGTTCGTCGAGCATCCCCAAAGAGGTCAAGTTTCTCTTAAATTCCGGAACATACCTTACACCTTGAAGTACCCTTTCTTTATTATCGTGCATCTTAATCCTCACCGAACCCATTCCAACCACCTTGCATGGTTTATTGTTACCTAGAAGAACACTTGAGTTCTCCTGCTCCTCGAACCCTTCGAGCCATGACTTATTGGGTGTCATGTGGAATGTACAACTTGAATCCAATATCCATTCCCTCTCTAAGCGCTCATTCGAAATCACCAACGCCTCCCCAGAATCATATTCCTGCTCTGCAACAGCTACATCCGCCTGTTGCTTCTGCTCCTGCTTCGTCTGCCTCTCTGGACAATCTCTTTTGATATGTCCCTTATTTTGGCAGAGAAAGCACTTGACCTTTGGTTGTGATCCTGGCTTTGGCCTTGATCTCGACCTTGAATTTCCCCCGTTGAAATTCCTCATCTCTGGTCTTCCTCAAGCCACTCTAGCCACCAAGCCTTCTCCATGAGAGTTCTCTCACTCCTCGTTCTTCTCATTTAACTCCTTCGAACTTAGAGCAGACTGAACCTCATCCATGGTCAATGACTCTCTTCCATACATTAGGGCTTCCTTAAAATTCGAATAACTCTTTGGCAGCGCACTCAGCAACATCAACGCCTGATCCTCATCACCTATCACCACATCGATATTTTCCAGATCGAGGATCAACTTATTGAACTCGTCGAGCTGCTCGTTGATCGGTCTTCCCTCTTGCATCTTAAACGAATACAACGATTGTTTAAAATAGAGCTAATTCGCCAAGTACTTCTTCATATATAAGGATTCCAGTTTGGTCCATACTTCTGCTATCGTTTTCTCCTTCGACACCTTCCTCAGCATCGTATCTCGGAGACTTAAAATCAGCGCACTATGCGCCTTCGCCAGTGTATCTCTCTTTTGTTGCTCCATCATCGTGTCGGGTAACCCAGCCTCTCCTTTCAAGGCACCGTCCAAGCCTTACTGTACAAACAGCGCTTGCATTTTCAACTTCCACAAACTGAAATCATTTGATCCCGTGTAGCGCTCCACCTCGAACTTGGCTGAACCCATCGCAATTCTTCTCTATCCACGTTCACTGCACCAATTTGTTGTGAATTGAAGCAATTGCAGACACAAATAACTAACAAAAAATAAAGAACACAATAATTTATAGTGGTTCGAGCTATGCTCTATGCCCACTCTTCAAGCCTCACGGTGATGATTTTATTATGGTGGAGAGAATACAAAGTATTGAACAATTACAATTGGTGGGGAGCATGAGTATTTATAGGGAGATATTCCTAAACACATAAGGAATATAAAACCTAGATATGATAAGATATATCTAAATCTAAATCTATATAAAATAGATTTATTCCTATCTAAATCTAATATCGATTAAGATAAATCTTGTTCAATAAGGAAACAAAATATACACCATATCTTTTTCATATCTAACCAACTCGATCAGCTCCTCAAGTTATATTGAGACTACTCGAACACTGCAGTTATGGGACTTGGTCTTTTCCAGCTTCAGTCTTTAGTTTTTTTAGCCCTTCACCGTAAGTTAGTACAAGTCTTTAACTTACACCTTTTGTTATTAAATTTGATGCATGGTTTTTGACATGTTGTCAAAATTATAAAATCCCTGACACAAATGATCTACATTCTCTCTTTATTCTCCACGAAGGGAATTCACTATCTTTGGTTCTCCAGAGTAATTTAATAAAGGCTACAACTTCAAATCTTCTCAAGTGTAAAGCTTTATCTACTTTCGGTCACAAACACAACAATTGTCGGAGCTTTACTAGAATCCATTTCCTAGGCTTTTTCTTTTCAGGAACCTTGATTCATATATTATTTTCGCAAACAAAAATGATGTTATTTCATGATTCACAGTGATGTTAATTAAAATAGTTGAAACTTATTATGATAATTGATATTTGATAATATCATCGAATGTTGTAATTAAGCAAAAGACAGCATATAGGAATTGTAGTTTGGAACTCCCTATTATATAATCGTGTTACACATTATAATAGATAAAATTTAATATTTCTCAGATAATCTAACCTATTTTCATTCTTATTCTTCCCGATATGCATGTGGGAGGAAAGATATTGATACCAAACAGATTCCTTTTGTTGTCGATGAAATGACGTGGACAATAATTAAAGAGTGAATCTACGTCTAAATCAAATAAACGGAAGTCAAATTCGATTTAATAATGTAGGTGTAAAGATGACAGATTGATGAGTAGGAGTGTGGAATTGTCAAAAATGATTGATGGTTAATTAATTAATAATAATTAGGTGTATTGCAATTTGTTCTTAGGAGTTAAGCAACATGGGCTATTAATAATTAATTCTAATTTGATGTATAAAAAGTGTTTTTGCACATGCCCAATTCATCAAATTTTATCATATACCTGTCTTTCCTTTCTCAGGTTTTCTCTAGATTCACATAATTTTTTTGTCTCCTAATTCAACCAACAAATAAAAGGGAAGCTTGATGAGCGCATCAAGGGCTTGAGAAATATATGAAAATTAAAAAAAGAATGAGGTGACATTTTTCTAACTACAAGGTATTTACACTCTTATCAACACAAATTATATTAGGAGATTCATTATATTATAATTATGTTAGGTTCTATGAAGGGCTCGATAATAAAACTCATAAGCATGTAAATGCTTCTGCTGGAGGCTCTATCAGTGCAATAGCTCCTAAGGAGGCCATGAAACTGTTGGAAACTATGGCTAAGAGTAAATACAACTAGCCAATAGAAAGACGTGATCGCAGGATTGCAGCAGTCGATGATATTAGAGATCTGGCTGCTGAAGTCAGATTGATGAGACAGGGGGTAGCTGCTTCTACTAGATCACTGGATACTTGTATTAGTAAGTTGGAGAACAATCAGCCTCAGTTTGGGTTTTATCAGGGAGCTGAAGTTCAGGTTGAGGATACCAATTTTGTGAATCAAACGAACTTCAATAACAATAGGAGGTATCCAACAGGAAATATAGTTTATCATCCTAACAATAGGAACCACCCTAACTTCTCTTACGCCAACCCGAACAACTCACTACAGCCTCCACCTAGTTTCTCTGTGACTAATGAAGCAATTAATGAGCCCAATGAGCCGAGCATGAGAGAGCTCCTTACTCAATTCATTGCAGTGTCTAATGCCAAGACAACTAAGATGGAGGGGGAGATTGTGGAGTTGCAGTCTGACATGCGTGAGATGCGAAAACACATGAAGCATATTGACACTCAGATTTCCCAAATTGCCAATGTGATTGGAAACAAGCACACCCCTGGACAATCTCCTTGTAATACGGTGGTGAACCTGAAGAATCACTGCATTGACATTACAATTTGTTGTGGCGAATCATATGAAGGTCCATCCATTCCACTGGATAGAAGAACTGAGAAGAATGTAAAAGCTTTAGATGATATCAAGCCAACTGGTGTTTCTATGCAACATGAAGTTGCACAATCTAATGATGTTCTTCCTGAAAAAGAACAAGTGGAAAAGAGAAAGGGCACTTGTCCTGAAGACAGTGCTGAACCGGCTACACCAGTTCTATTTCTTACTCGCTAAGATTCGCCAATAAGCAGAAAGATGAGAGATATAGGAATATTCTGGAGCATATGAAGAAAATTCACATTAATTTACCTCTATTGAAGTTGTGCACGAAATACTTGGGCATATGAAGTTTTTGAAAGACATGATGACCCAGAAGAAACTGTTTAGACCTTTAGAAATAATTAGTTTGTTTGAGAAATGCAATGCTATAACCCAGAAGAATATGTCCGTTAAAAGGGAGGATCCTGGTTGTTTCTCAAACACTTGTGTTATTTGGGAACAAACTTTTGAGAAGGTTCTTTGTGATTCGGGGCACAACATTAATCTCATGCCTATTTTCATCTTCAAGAGGCTACAGATTGGAGATATCACACCTACCACCATAAAATTTCAGATGACTGATAGGTCGGTGAACTATCCCAAGGGGGTAGTTAAGGATGTGTTGGTGAAGGTGGGTCAGTTTGTCTTTCCTGCTGATTTTGTGGTTTTGGATATGGAGGAGGACAAGAATATCCCCCTGATACTTGGGAGACCATTCCTAAATACTGTAGATGCCTTGATCGATGTTAAGAGAGGAGAGCTGAGTTTGAGAGTGAATGATGAAAAGGTTACATTTCCCATCTGCAAGGCAATGGAGAGGCACGATTGTGACAGGTACTTCGAGGAGTGTGATATGATCCATAAACAGTTGGAAAAAGAGTTAGAATCTCATGGAAAAATGAACTCGGCGACCTAATTACACAGACGGCGGTCGCCGAGTTTGCGTTGGATCGCCGAACTATTTTTCAGTTGGCTCATTTGAAGAGAGGAGATTTCACACACATCTCCTTGAACTTTTTCCCACAAACTTATTCTTTATGTTGTATTGAATAAGTTTGGGGGAGGGGGATGTGATCGGTGATGTGTGTTTTTCTACCTTTATCTTCTTTTATTTTGATTTTATTTGTTGCATTCTTTTTACTAACTGAAACTATTGCTCTAGTTGTTGCTTTAGTTGTTTATATTTTATTTGCTTTTTAGTTGGTATGTAGTGGAAACTCTATTATCTTTTTAGCATTGAACTAGGGAATGAAATGGATTGTTGGATGGGTTGTATTTGCATTTTATTGATCAATGTTTATGATGCCAAATATTTCTTTCTCGTGAAACTTGCACTGATGATTTGCTGTAGGAGTTGATAAGGTGCATATTTTTGTGGAATTAATTTGGCCTCTAGGATATACTTTAGCCTATGAGAATCTGAGCTTGTGTTTGTTTATTGGGAGTATGTCACTATGAACTTAGAAATGATCTTAGACCATTGTTTCATAGACAAATTATACCCAAACACTAACTTGTCACATAATCTCTTGTTAGCCAGTAGAGCCTATAAGTCTTTTCTCCGTGAACCGGTTAATAGGAGGTTTGGATGGAGTAATATGGGTATCTATTATGGTAGGCGTAAGAATATAGTTGTATTGCAGGAGAGCATAGTCCAAATCCTTTAAGTTGACAATATACATAAAAAAAAAATAAAAAAAATGAGCATTAGTGAGTTAGTTTGGAAAAGTTTATATTTGAGAGAGAGAGAGTAAAAAAGGAAAAAGGGAAAAAAATGTGGGTTGTTTAAGTAAATAAATAAATAAGTTTGGTGTGTGATGAGGAGACGTTTCAGTGAATGAAGTTATAAGGATGAGTATGTTTAGTCACTTAGCCAAATATTTCATATTTATCATCAATGTGCTTACATTAGAACCTAAAATAAAGACCTTTATTATCTTTGTTCTAACACTCCCAGAGTCAGTTGAGAGATTAGAAAATAAGCAAGCCTATGGTAGTAAGGTTGTACAGTTGGCATTCGAGAGTATACACTAGCCTTTCTTACTACTTCGAGCAATTTATGAGTGATACACTATCTAGTAAGAAACAGATTTCTAGAGGTCAATATTGAAACCGTGAATTGTTGTACTTTATTGATGAATGTTGTGGCTGTTGTTGTGGGAATCACAATCCCCTTTGTGTCATAAACAATTATTGATCAATAAATGCACCTCTCGTGTTTATTATGTTCTTTCATTTATTCTCTTATTGTTCGAGGGCTAACAATAGTTTAAGTTTGGGGGTTGACAAACACTCAATTTCTGTATTTATTACAGTGAATTTGTTGGATAGTTGCTTTAGATTGGATCGTTCAGTGAGGCTTTTGTGCTTGATTCATATTTTTTTTATGAAATGTAACATTTGGTCTGGTTTTAAGCTATCTGTGCAAGATTCACGTGCAATCGAGTTGTTTACAGAGTACAAGGTGTTAAAGTGCCATATGATGTTTGTATGCATCAGGAAGAGTACGAAGCTAGAAAAATTACAAAAAGCACAAGATGACGGAAACGGCGACCCAGATTACGAACTCAGCGGTCGCTGAGTTTGCAAATGGGTAGCCGAGTTCGTAAAATCAGTATTTTGCTCTCGTGACAGAAACAGCGACCCAAATTACAAATTCGACGGTCGTCGAGTTCGTGAAAATTGCATTTTTCTCTCGTGACGAACTTGACGACCGATTTACACAAATGGCGGTCACCATTCCTGCTTTATTGGTCGCCAATCACGTTTTAAAGGCCAAATTTTGATATATTTTTCATATCTTTTTGAATTTGTACTAGCTAGAAATATATATAGGGTTCCAGAGTTATTTTAGAGTTATTGATTATTATTTTTTGAGTTTATCCGGAGAGAACAGAGAACCCATGGGAGAAGATAAAGTACAAAAATTGAAGGTCCAAGATTGAAGACCATGATTCTTTTAGTTCTATGTTTTCTTCGTCTTTATATATTTCTTTCTCTTTGTTGATGAAATTTAGCATGTCTGGCTAAATATCTATTGGATTCTAGGGTTTGAACCTATAATGGATTTTATACAATATCTTATTTAATTCAATTTTCCTTTTCCATTCGCATTCCGTTGTCATGAGTTTTAATTATTTGCTTGATATTGGCCATTGATAGTGAATTGATTGATATTTCTTGAACCGAGAGATCTATGTTTATTAATAGATAGCAGGATAACTGAATTTAATTAATTAAATATCTGAGAGGAATTTAATTGATTCGAGGAATTTAGAATCTGAGGTTTTTCTATATCACTCATCTATTTTCCTTTTTAATATTATTTACTTTCACAATTGTCTAGCTAAATAATCCAATGTTTTTATCCCAGTCTCTAGATAGTTGTAAAATATCAGTGTTAGAGTGCTTGATTATATTTCGAATCTGCAATCCTTGTGTTCGATATTTTTATTACTTGCCATCTACAGTGGTTTTTACACTTGTAAAATAACGTGTTGCAAAACATGCTATCAATATCCAAATCTGATCTGTATTCGATCCGAATTTGATTCGATTAACAGATTATACAATCCAAATACGATCCAATTTTTTTGTATTCTTATCTTGTCAAACCGATAATGACCTGTATCCGATAAACCTTAATTCATATCCATTATTATCATGCGGATTTATATCGGATTATAGAATCGTGTTGAAAATTACCTGATACGATCCTTGACGGAAGGTTTAGATCGCAGCCCAGGAACTCGACTGAAACGACTCGGACGCAACGCGCAAGCAAACTGAAAACTTGATATGATGGGGGGAATCCAACATCTTTGAAGTCGACCCTTAGAGAACCGTAGGCAAGAATAAAAACAAATTCCTACGACCTAACAAGCAACTCGCCTCAACAACGATGGATATAGTGAAGACGTCACAAACGGATGTGTAAGTCCGGATAAGCCAATATTGAATTTCAAGGTACTCCACAGAAATTCCAGAGCTTTCAGATAATTGGAGAATAAAACTCACGAATATTATTAAACTGAAAACTGAATTATAATGAAAATATGAAACCCTATTTATAGGAAAAAAATCAAATCTAATCCTTATCAAACTTGAAAATCAAATAAAACCCTAACAAATCTAGAAATCAAATATTACTAAAAATAAAATCTAATAATATCCAAGATATATCAAAACAAATCAAATCCTCTCTTTTCTTCAACGATATCTTGATACATCTTTATTCTCATAAATCGCAACTTGAATAGTTTAATTAAGTCCAAATAATTTAATTAAATTCTTCAATTTTGAACTCTTCAATAATTTAAATAAAACCAAATAACTTAATTGAATTCTTCAATATTCGATCACCTTAATTCTCATCCTTACCACCCCAAGCAAAACCACCTAAAATGCCTAGAAACCCGAAGATCTCTTTGAATGGATATGAGGGATGAAAATGTCGGGTTCGACCCGAAACAAAAGTTTCCGATCACATATTTTCAAACCTACACGATGTAGAATGCTTTAGACGATGAAAATGGAAATGAAACGTCGGCAACAAGAAGGAAATAGGAAATAGGAAATAAAGGGAGATGGAATAGAAAGATAAGGACACAAGTCTAGTTAGTCCCACGTATTAATCCCATTCCTTATCCATCTACCAAACACTTCCACTTTCCCTGCTGGCCCCAAATTACGTGTAATTTGCCTTTTGAATTCCCCACCATTTAATCCACACTATAAACTTTAATACACTATTAAATCTCCAAATTCACCCTTTTATATTTTTTTTCTACCTTTTCAACCCCATTTCCCACCCACTCAATCTTTCTTGTTGTTGCGATTAGGGTATACGTCATTTTTTATATATATTTTTTATAGAGTTTTCTCATATGAAGAATGATTATAAAATAGATTTTAATTTTACTATTCTGTTATCCAAATAATATTATTATAATGTACGAATTAAATATATAATATATTATTTTATAATATTAAGATATAACTAAGAAAGTTATATATTTTATAATCTTAATAATTAATTTTTTAAATATATTTGATTTTTATTCGTTAATATAATATTAATATATTATAATATAAGCTATATTCTATATTATATGCAAGGGTCATTGGTAGTCTAATGTATTTAACTAATTGTACTAAACCAGATCTTGCATATGTAGTGAACAAATTGAGCAGATACACGAGCAATCTCAGTAAGGAATATTGGAAGGCACTTGTGAGAGTTTTGAGCTACTTGAAGTATACTCTTAACTTGGAATCATATACAAGGTTTCCACCAGTACTTGAAGGGTACAATGATGTCAATTGAATCTCTGATTCAAATGACTTGCAATCCACAAATGGATACTTATTTACAATCGATGGGGGCAGTGTCGTGGAAATCCACGAAACAAACTTGCATAGCACGTTTCATAATAGAATCCAAGTTTATTGCTTTAGATAAAGCAGGTGAAGAAGCGGAATGGCTTCAACACTTTTTAGAGGATGTTCCTTGTTGGAACAAGCATGTGCCGTCAGTGATGATTCACTGTGATAGCCAAGCGGCTATTGGTCGAGCACAAAATAACATGTACAACGGGAAGTCAAGACATATATGTCGTTGACATAATACCGTTAGACAATTGATCTCAAATGGAGTGATATCTATTGATTATGTAAAATCAATTGATAACCTTGCGGATCCGCTAACCAAAGGGTTAAACCGAGATCAAATGAATAAATTGCTTGAGGGAATGGGATTGAAATCCACAATATGAATGAGTGTAGTGGGTACCTAACCTAGATGATTAGAGATCCCAAAAACTAGGTTCAATGGGACAACTAAACTACACAAGTTCAAGTGATAACACCGACAAGATGATGTCTACTTCAGTGGTGATGCCTTTAAGATGACATTATCTACCCTTCCTAAGATAGCAAGCGAGGTGTTATCGACCTACATGTGGTATAGGTTAAGTCTTAAGAGATTTTTAATGACCCCTGAAAAACCTCGTGATGGTTGAGCTTGACAGGATGATCAGAATAGGAGGTCACCTATATAAGTGGAAGTGGGGGCCGCTTCAAATTAATACTTATGAAACCAAAGGGGATGTCCATGGCCTGAAATGGAACCAAACGTGTGAACGAATGGAGGTTGAAATATTTATGTTTCAATGTTGTTGACTCGGTACACACGATGGAGGAGTAGTTCAAGGTATTCTTACCACTAAGCTGCCAGTGTACCTGATGACATTGAAGATGAAAGGTTCAAAGTCATAAGCTACCTGTTCAGGTGCATTAACATCTCTCGAAAACTGAATTGGCTATGCATTCATGCATTTCGGTATTTCCACTCATGAGGGGGGATTGTTGGTAATTCGGGGACTTTGTTGTAAATTCTCAATGTGAAATATTTAATTTTGTCGAAATTAAATATTACCAAATTAATCTACTGAAAGAGTAGATGATCGTGATATATTTATTTTCTCAAAGTCAAATTCCGGTGAGTGAGAAATGAGTCCACGAAGTGACACGGTAGGTGGGTTATTACATAAGGGGTTATGTAATAAAAGAAGTTCCACATTGACTAATTACATTGGCCGAAGGCCGAGGCGGGGCGGGTGAGGTGAGCGGTGGCGGCGGTTTGACTTGACAATTGGTCTTTGGGTCCTTGGGCCTTTGACTTGGCTTGGCCGGCTCGTGCCTTATCTTTTTGGGCAGTTGAAATCAGCCTGCAGGCTTGACATGTGGGTTGTCGATGTGGCTAGACCTTTCGACGTGGTGCACACGAAGCATGTGACGTGGCTGACGAGTTAGCACACATTTTGAAATTGTGTGTCGCCCGTTACGGCATGTCTCACGCCTGTAACGGCTCGAGTCTTTATGGCTGCGACCGTAATAGACAGGCTCCCCCTCGGTGGAACATGCATATAAATAGGCACGCATAGTAGTTGTATCCGGTCCCCCAGACACGAGACACTAGACAAGCTCCACATAGCCAGATATTGCATCTTTATCCTCGTATTGTTGCAACTTTTTCCTTGCTTTTAAAAAAATTTGTTTACACCTCCGTTCAGTCCGCCGGAGCTTTTGCGATAGCGCTGCTGCCTCGTAAAAGACGAAGTTGTTTTATCTTTGGGGACGATTGCTGGTTAACGAGCACTATATTGGCGAATTTGTCTTGCGGGAAGAAGAATTTATCTACTCAACAATTTCTATTTTATTTTAATTTTTATTTATTTACGTACTAACAATACTTGCAGTTTTATTTGTAAAAATTTGCATTACCAAATAATTGGGAGGAGTAATGATATTATATTGGGGAGCCTAATGATGGTTTTCTAAAATTAATGCGCACAATGAATAGAAAGATTTCACGGTTTATTATCATTATGACTAAGGTTATCATTATCCTCACTTTTGCCGTCATCAATTCTATAATTATGTATATAATATGTAGAAATTGTCCTTTTCCATTTTTTCTTTTTCTTTAATTGAATACAATAGAGGAGCAACGTTTTCTTCTTCAATCTAATTTTTAAAACATAAAAACAAAAAATAAATTTTTGATGGTTGAAATCATCAAAATCCAACAGCTAAAACTAATTTTTGATTTTCGTAGATTGCTTAATTTTATTAAACCATTTCCTTCATGTTAATAATAGTTATAACGATTTGTTATTAAGAAATTATTTATAACATAATTGTAATATGCATATTAGCATATAGGGTTAATTGCAATTTAATTCCCAACGTTTGCTCATTTTTGTAAAAATAACCTAACATTTACATAATTGCAAATTAATTCCTAACGTTTGTCTATTTTTGCAATTTAATTCCTAACATTCCAAAACATGCAATTCAATTCCTATCCTTACTCCATTTTCGCAATTTAATTCCCAACATCACAAATTTACATTTTAATTCCTAGAATTTATAAAATTACATTTTTAAATACTAAAAACTATCTATTTTTTGAATTTTAATTAAAAAATAACCAAGCACCTTACATATATTCCTAATATATTTTCTTAATTTCTTGAAAAAATTATTAGTTCTTAAAATTTGTTCAATTTTAAAATTTAATTTCTAATTAATATTTATTTTTTATAATTCAACTCATAAATATTAAAAATCTAAATATAAAATTATTAATATTAGTTTTTTTAAGAAAAACGTGCATCCATTATTTTTCTTAAATAGATTAATGTAGGAATTAAATTAAAAAAATTGAAACATTAACTTATAATGTAATTTTATATAAAAACGAACAGACTTTATGAAAATTTTTTTTCTGCAAAAAATAAAAATAAAAATTAGGAGTTAAAATATAATTTTATAAATGTTAGATTATTTTTTAATTAAATTGCAAAATAGATAAACTTTAGTAGATAAAATATAATTTAATATAAATTAGGGAATAAAACACAACTTTTAAAATATGGGGAATTAAAATGCATACCTTATATATGTTGGGCGTTAAATTGCTAAAATAAACAAACGTTAGGAATTAAATTGCTTGTTTGGAACGTTAGGAATTAAATTGCAAAAATAAACAAACGTTAGGAATTAAACTGCAATTATGTAAACATTGGGTTATTTTTGCAAAAATGAGCAAACGTTGGGAATTAAATTGCAATTAACCCTATAATTAATATAAACTATTCATAGTAGCATAGAATTAATTCAATGTGGTTTATAAATATAAAATATTGCGCCTATTAATATAAAATATCAATATCATTATCGAGTTTCTGGCTAGCATAGATAAATTGATCTCATTTGTACCACGTCATAAATATAGTGAGAGTATAGATGAGGAGTTAAAATAAAATTAATTTTAAATAAGAATGAATATAAAATTGGGTTGATTGCATTAATAGTTGTGATAAAAGATCTTGATTATGAAATATTTAATATAACTTATCTAAGTATAATATATATGACGAAGTAAAATGTATTTTAAGCATAAAAAATATTAAATATAATTTTTTTACAAAATTTAATTTTGAACATTTATAATTTTAAAGAAATGGTGTAAATTAATTTTTATTTAATAAAAATCTACTTTTGTCTTCCTATCTCTTGGTATTTTATACTTTCTTCCAGCCATGTATTTTGTGAATTTTCTAGAGATGGTATGCGATGCTGATTTTTATTGAAAATAGATTGTGAGAAGTTATTTTTAAATTAGTTCAATAAATCGTATATATCGTTTGTCTCTTCAGAGCCTAATATAATCTTAGGTTAAGCTACCTAAAATTAACAACTTTCAGAATATTCAAACAGATACTAATAGTATGATCTATGCATTGTCAAGATTGAAAGACATTATGCTTCTATTTTAAAATTTATTTAAAATCTAATAATGAAATTTAAAAAAAAAACCTAAAAGTAGTCCATATATTAATGGCAAAAGTTTGTTTATTTTTTTAGATGGTAAGATATTAATAAAATATACCATTTAACAAAATGAATTATTTCAATACACTAAATAATACTCCCTCCGTCCCACCTCAATTGTCCCACTTTCCTTTTTCGTCCGTCCCACCTCAATTGTCCCATTACTTAAAAAGGTAATTTTTTCACACCCAACAATAAAATATTAATTTCACTCAACTTACTTTACACTCACACTCCTTGGTTATTGTGTCCGGTTAACCCGGGACAATTTAGCCGGGACGGAGGGAGTATATTGCTAAATAAATAAGTTTTATACATACTAAAGTCTAATAAATATCTTATAAGATAATCACACTATATTAATATTTCAATTCAAATCTAAACTAGAAATATATATTTGAATGCACCTAAAACTACTACATTCTAGATTGAATATGAGAATTAATTAATTTAATAGGCCTTATTTGCTATTTGCATTCTGGTCCCTGGCCTAACCCATAAAAGTTCAGGCCCATCTAGAGATCAGAATTTTCTACAAATAGGCCTCATGTTATTAGATCACAACACACCACAAGATCATAAGTTGCAAAACAACAGACCAAGAATTGGGAGCTGTGATCGACTAGATTTGAGAAACGAGGAGGAAATTATGCTTCTCGATCGACAAGGAATCCGAGGGGAATCTTCACTAGATTTTCGGATCGGAGTTGGGATACAGATAAGAAGATCATATCTGGAGGATCGTTTTCTACTTCTCTCTCCTCAAAGTTTTCGAAATTAATTTATTAATTTCATAGAATTAATTCCTTTATCTGATAGGAATAAATCTTATTGCGCGTGTTGTGAATTGAAGCGATTGCGACACAAATAACTAACAGAAAATATAAGAACACAAAGAATTATAGTGGTTCGAGCATAAGCTCTACGTCCACTCTTCAAGCCTCCTCGGTGATGATTTTATTTATGGTGAAGAAATTACAAAGTATGACAAATTACAATTGGTGGGGAGCAGGGGTATTTATAGTGAGATATTCCTAATCACATAAGGAATATAAAACCTAGATATGCTAAGATATATCTAAATCTAAATAGATTTATTCCTATCCAAATCCTATACTGATAAGGATAAATCTTGTCCAATAAGGAAGCAAGATATGCACCATATCTTTTCCATATCTATCCAACTCGAACTGCTCCTCGAGTTCCTCGACCTACACAGCTCGACCCATTTTACCGGACTAGTCTCCTCGACCCACTCGAACTACTTCCTCGAGTTATATTGAGACTACTCCAACAATTCTCCACCTTAGGCTCAATATCACCTCGGCTTGGCACCTCCTCTTCAGTTCGACTTCAACAGTTTGATCAGTTCCAAACAGTACTCAAACTTAGTACTTGGAACTGGCTTTGTAATCATATCCGCAGGATTATCGAGAGTATTGACCTTGTGCAGCTCGACATCTCCAGCTGCCACCACATCTCTTATAAAATGGAACTTCACATCGATGTGCTTAGTTCTCTCATGATGAACATCATTCTTCGCCAACTGCAAAGCACCTTGATTATCACAGGAAACCTTCATCTTTCCTTGATCAATCCCCAGTTCGTTCATGAATCCGAGCAACCACAGACCTTCCTTAATCGCTTCGGTCAAGGCAATGTACTCTGCCTCCGTCGAAGATAAGGCAACTACCCTCTGCAAACTTGCTCTCCAACTAATCGTCGTTCCATACGATGTGATTACAAAACCTGTCAATGACTTCCTCGTATCCATACATCCTGCATAATCTGAGTCTACGAACCCTTCGACTGGGAGCCTTGATCTCGAGCCATCATCCTCGAAGACTAGACCCTTTCCAACTGTCCCTCGAACATACCTGAGGACCCACTTCAGAGCTGCCCAATGCTCTTTCCTAGGTTCGGCCATGAACCTACTAACCATGCTGAGAGCATAAGCAAGATCCGGTCTCGTACAGACCATAGCATACATCAACGAACCGACAACGCTCGCATAAGGAACACCTCTCATATACTCCCTTTCCTCCTCGTCGAGTTTCCCAGCAGCACTCAACTTGAAATGAGCTGCTAACGGAGTGAGCACAGGCTTTACATCCTTCATTCCGTGCTCATTCCGTGCTTCTCAAGAACTTTCATCAAGTATCCCTCTTGAGATAATGTGAGTCTTCTCCGAGCTCTGTCTCGAACTATTTCCATACCCAGGATCCTTCGAGCACAACCGAGATCTTTCATCTCGAACTCCTGACTCAGAGCTTCCTTCAGTTCGGCTATCCCTTGCTTATCTCGACTCGCTATCAACATATCATCTACGTACAACAGTAGATAAATTCGAGTCTCCATATTTTCACCTCAAAAATATACACATGGGTCATGTTTGCATCGAACAAAGTCCTGCTGAACCATAAACTTGTCGAACTGCCTATTCCACTGCCTTGGAGACTGCTTCAATCCATACAATGACTTCTTGAGAAGACACACCTTCTCCCCTCTACCGGTTTCCTCGAAACCTTCGGGCTGCATCATAAGGATCCTTTCCTCCAGCTCTCCGTACAGAAATGCGGTCTTCACATCCAGTTGCTCCAACTCCATGTCGTACCGAGCAACTAACGACAATATCAGCCTTATAGACCTTTGTTTCACCACTGGCGCAAACACCTCGCCATAATCCACACCTTCCCGTTGTGTGAAGCCTCGAGCAACTAGTCTAGCCTTGAATCTAACCCCAGAAACCTCTTGTTTCTTCTTGAAGATCCACTTACAGCTAACTATCGATTGCTTCTCCCCCGGCTTATCCACCAACTCCCAGGTGTTATTCTTCCTCAAGGAGTCCATCTCCTCCTTCATGGCATCGAGCCATTTGAGCCTCTCCTTACAAGTTATGGCCTTGGTATAGCTCTTCGGCTCAGTATCATCCAGCTCTACCTCTTCCGCCGTAGCAAAGGCATATGCTACGACATCAGCATATCCGAATCGAGTGGGAGGTCTTATCTGCCTTCGTTCCCTATCTCTCGTGAGATTATAATCTTGAAGCGCACCTGACCCTCGAACCACCTCGATCTCCCCATCCACCTGAGATGTACTCTTTGACCCACTGGTCGGCTCCACCTCAATCTCAGCACTTGATCTATCTCCTTCGATCTTGTCAGACTGTTCCTCCGAAGCACCACCTTGTTTCTCAAGGATATTTTCCCGTTCCTCGGCCCCTTTATCCAGTTCTCCTACCAGCTCCTCCTTGAACGTCACATCCCTACTAATGATGCACTTTCTTACATCCGGCTCGAGACACCATAACTTGTACCCTTTCACACCTTCGGGGTACCCAATGAATATGCATTTCAATGCCCTCCTCCCAAGCTTATCTCCTTTGATGTTCGCAAAAGCCACGCAACCAAAAGCTCTAAGGTTGCTAAAATCCGGAGGATGACCAGACCATATTTCTTCCGGTGTCTTGAAACCTAGTGCAGTCGAGGGGCACCGGTTGATCAAATAAGCTGCAGTAATCACTGCTTCTGCCCAGAACGACTTGGGTAACTTCGCACCGAACAGCATGCACCTCGTTCTTTCCAGCAACGTCCGATTGTACCTCTCCGCCAATCCGTTCTGCTGAGGTGTTCCAGCCACTGTCTTGTGCCTCGTAATACCGTGCTTCGAACAGTACCTCTCGAACTCCTTCGAGCAATACTCAAGGCCATTGTCAGTTCGCAGCCTCTTCACCTTCCTTCCAGTCTGATTTTCGATCAGAACTTTCCACTTCTTGAAGGTCTCCAAAGCATCACTCTTATTCTTCAAGATGTAGACCCACACCTTCCTTGAGTGATCATCAATGAGGCTCATGAAGTACCTCGCTCCTCCATTCGAACTGACCTTTGAAGGTCCCCATAGATCTGAGTGGATGTAGTCGAGAGTTCCTCGAGCTCTCTCTCGACCTACTCCAAACTTTACCCGGTGAGATTTCCCATAGATGCAATTCTCAACTTTACCCGGTGAGATTTCCCATAGATGCAATTCTCATAGAAATCCAGCTCTCTGATGTTATCCCCGAGCAATAGATCTTGCTTCGATAACTCCTGTAGCCCTCTCTCACTAACGTGACTGAGCCGCCTGTGCCACAGTACTGACTTGTCAACCGTCACTATCGAAGCCTCCCCGATCACCGTGCTCCCCATCAGAGTGTATATACCATTCCTTCGAGTTCCTTTCATCAAGACCAGGAATCCTTTGCACACCTTCAAAGTCCCAGCTTTCATCTTGATCGTGTAACCCAGTTCGTCGAGCATCCCCAAAGAGATCAAGTTTCTCTTATGCTCCGGAACGTACCTGACACCTCGAAGTACCCTTTCTGTATTATTGTGCTTCTTAATCCTCACCGAACCCATTCCAACCACCTTGCATGATTTATTGTTACCCAGAAGAACACTCGAGTTCTCCTGCTCCTCGAACCCTTCGAGCCATGACTTATTAGGTGTCATGTGGAATGTACAACTTGAATCCAATATCCATTCCCTCTCCGAGCGCTCATTCAAAATTACTAATGCCTCTCCAGAGTCATATTCCTGCTCAGCAACAGCTACATCCACTTGCTGCTTCTGCTCCTGCTTTGTCTGCCTCTCCGGACAATCTCTTTTGATATGTCCCTTCTTTTGGCAGAGAAAGCACTTGACCTTTGGCTGTGATCCTGGCTTTGGCCTCGATCTTGACCTCGAACTTCCCCTGTTGGAGTTCCTCATCTCCGGTCTTCCTCGAGCCGCTCTAGCCACCAAGCCTTCTCCATGAGAGTTCTCTCGCTCCTCGTTCTTCTCGTTTAACTCCTTCGAACTTAGAGAAGACTGAACTTCATCCATGGTCAATGACTCTCTTCCATACATTAAGGCTTCCTTGAAGTTCGAATAATTCTTTCGCAGTGCACTCAACAACATCAATGCCTGATCCTCATCTCCTATCGCCACATCGATATTTGCCAGATCGAGGATCAACTTATTGAACTCGTCGAGCTGCTCGTTGATCGGTCTTCCCTCTTGCATCTTAAACGAATACAACGATTGTTTAAGATAGAGCCGATTTGCCAGGTACTTCTTCATATATAAGGATTCCAGTTTGGTCCATACTTCCGCTGCCGTTTTCTCCTTCGACACCTTCCTCAACACCGTATCTCCGAGACTCAGAATCAACGCACTATGCGCCTTCGCCAGTGTATCTTTCTTCTGTTGTTCCGTCATTGTGTCAGGTAACCCAGCCTCTCCCTTCAAGGCACCGTCCAAGCCTTGCTGTACAAACAGCGCTTGCATCTTCAACTTCCACAAACCGAAATCATTCGATCCCGTGAAGCGCTCCACCTCAAACTTGGCTGAACCCATCGCAATCCATCTCTATCCACGTTCACCGCACCAATTTGTTGTGAATTGAAGCGATTGCGACACAAATAACTAACAGAAAATACAAGAACACAAATAATTATAGTGGTTCGAGCATAAGCTCTACGTCCACTCTTCAAGCCTCCTCGGTGATGATTTTATTTATGGTGAAGAAATTACAAAGTATGACAAATTACAATTGGTGGGGAGCAGGGGTATTTATAGGGAGATATTCCTAATCACATAAGGAATATAAAACCTAGATATGCTAAGATATATCTAAATCTAAATAGATTTATTCCTATCCAAATCCTATACTGATAAGGATAAATCTTGTCCAATAAGGAAACAAGATATGCACCATATCTTTTCCATATCTATCCAACTCGAACTGCTCCTCGAGTTCCTCGACCTACACAGCTCGACCCATTTTACTGGACTACTACTTCCTCGAGTTATATTGAGACTACTCCAACAGCGCGGGAAAGAGGATCAAGGATCAAATCTCTACGCACCGCGTTCTTCAGTTTCTACAATCCAGGTATTCCGCATAAACATTCTTATGCATATTCAATATGAGCATGCTAGGATCAATCATCGTATTTATTTTCAATATCCAGTTAACAATCTGCTCTTTCACGGATTTGAGTGATTCAATTCACGATAATCAAAATCCCTTCACTAGATTCCCTTAGATGTGGGAAACTTGACAACCTGGTGGTAGGTGGATGGCACGACCTTCAATTGGTGGAGCCAAGGTCTTCCCAGCAATGCGTTGTATGCACTGGGTGCGTCTATCACCATAAATGATACGTTGTGGTGGGTTCCTCCACCATCGGTGGGCAAGACCACCGTCCCAAGCGTCATTTGAACTCCTTCGTTAAAGCCAATCAAAGGTGTCTGGCTTCTCAGAATGTTCTTCTCGGGGAGCTTCATCTCCTTCAAAGTATGTAGGAATAAGATGTTCGCCGAACTCCCATTATTGACCAGTATTCTCTTCACAAGGCAGTTGAGATTAACAGTGATATCACTAATGCATCATCGAGCCTTGGCACCTAGTTGTCTTTAAATTTGATCGGGATGTGCTCTAGATTTTTCCTTGGTTCCACGGCCTCTTTGCGGGTAAGCCGTCGTGCTTTTTTTGCGGCCGAGCGGGTGATGTCGCTGATTTCTAACCCTCCAGTGATGCAATCAATAGTACGAAAGGTACTGGTGATTTTGGGGCAGCTTTCGCACCTTTTAATTGCACTTCGGGTTGTTTTTCACGGTTCCATGTTCTTTTTCCTCTGTCGGATAGGTACTCAAGCAGCAGACCTTTCTTCAGCAGTTCGATCACCTCCAATTATAGTGCTCGATAGTCCGTCGTGGTGTGTCTGCGGTCATTTTGGAACTCTCAAAACTTCTGGACATCGCGCATTGAAGGATCGGTCTTCATCTTCTACGGTCATTTCATTTTCTCAAGCATCCGGCGGAGTACGTTCTGAACCAAATCTACTAGTTCGATCGATAGAGTGTAGTCGGGCACGTACGGTCCTAGGTTGTTAATCTGAGGTGGTCTGTTGTACGGGTGAGATCTTGGAGGATGCCTGTCACGTGGTTCGCGTTGGTGTTCGTCTCGGGTCGCAGGCCTTCCACTGCTTCTTTACGCCTTTCTGTTGGGCTCATCTTCCTCCCACTTGATGAGTTCCCATGCCTTGTTGAGCGCATCGTCCATGGTCTGGCACGGGTAGATGGAGAGTTTGTAGTGGAGATCCGAGTCTACATCCAGCCCCTTTGTGACGCTCGCACCGTAGTGTTGTTTGGGCAGTTTAGTACAACCACTAGCTCCTCGTTGAATCTCAACAAGTACAACCTTAAGGGTTTTCCCGGCCTCCAAATCACTGGGTACAGGTCGTTGGGGTGCTTTTCGAGCCTCTGACTACTTTAGTATTATCGCATGAATAGCTGGTGTAGTTCGGCGAATGTTGAGATGGAATTTTTGGGCAGGTTAATAAACCACTGGAGCGCGGGGCTAGTGAGGCTGGAACCGAAGCTTTTGCACATACATGTGCCTCTCGCTGGGCACTTGGGTTTGCCAGGGCGAATATCTTTTGCTTGTACACCACTACATGGTTCTCCAGATCGCTGGTCCCATCATACAAAACAAAGCTCGGTGTGGTGAACCAAGATGATAGTTCGGTGTCTACTATCTCCTGGGAGAACGCGGACTTTGTATAGCTCTCCATTGGTTTTGTCCTCTCTGGTGGCGGAAGTCCTGGGATCCTGGCGATGAGGGACTTGAAATAACTCAACCTCTGCTTAAATGGCCACTCTATTTGCATGAGTTCAGGGGTGTTGATCAAGTTTAGCGCCATCGTCTGATCCCTCTGTACCTGGGGATCCCCGTCTGGAGTTTGCGGGGCTACTCACTCTTTCCCAGCCCTATCGGTTTGGTTGAACTCTGCTTGTAGGTTTTGAGTTGTAGTTTGACGCTCCCTGCTGGTACTTTCCGGCTCTTTGATAATACGGCGCGTGTTGGCTTGATGTTGTAGTCACCAATTCTCATGATTGAGGAGCTCGTATCCTCAAAATCTCTTCCATCTGAGCCTCCATCCTTTCGTGGCGCTTCTGATATTCTGCACCTGGCTACGTGTGGATCCTCTATACTGGAAGGCAGGGGAGGGAGGAATGCCAATTCGTTGAGCGGTGTAGAATTGAAGGCCCGGAAGAGGTCATCCACCGTCCCGTTGGGGTTTGGTGTTTGTGGAGCTCCACATCCACCTGTCGGGTGATGCCTTTGCCTGGCTGAGCCCCCCAACCGGTACCTAGCGGCAGGCCAGTCTTTTTGGCATCGATTTCAATCACGTTGGTGGTATTTCCATTGTCAGTCATTTCCTGCAAAAGAGTTTAGGGTCATTTTGTTTCTAGGGCCCTACGATGGGCGCCAAATTATGGAGGTTTGTTTCGTACAAATACGGGGCCCCGGGAACTATGGATTAAAATAATGCAAAAAACGATAAATAATGCTTAAAATGTGAATTGAATAAGAGCACAACAAGCCGAACAATTGACACGGCAAGAGTATTGAACAATAATAAAAAAGTTGGCCCGTCGAGGTCGAACTTCAAGAGTGACTCGTTTTCCAGTTCTCGATAAGACTTGAGAGAGAAAACTATAGCTAATAGTATGATGTGATGGGTTAAGTGCCAAAAATTGACTTACAAAGGGTTATATATAGGGGTACGAATTTGTTAGGGTATCCTTGAGTTCTGCACGGTCTATTGGGTAGCGAACTCTAGGTTTATCGGAGTCGTTGTGTGCTTTCTCCCGGGCCGACCTGTTACTTAGCCTGCCAAAGTGGAGTTGGGCCATATATATTTTTACATTTAATTTGGACCACAAGATAAAAAAATAAAAGTTATGATTTGGTCTCATATAGCATATGAGAATGTAATATATTATATACCTTAATTGGTCGATAAACCCTATGGTTTAACTTATTTTTTTATATAACTTTTATTTATTATAATTTATATTAATTTTATAAGTAACCATAGGGCTTGTGGAATGCCCCAAACTCGCCTTCTCGAACCTTCGGAGCATGCTACAGGTGGGTCAGATGTTTAACAGCAGATGACTTGATTATCAACAAGATATACGGTTAAAATTAACAAAACACATCCAAACACCCAACATATTTTCACAATAAGGGATGTCAGCGATGAACAGATTCCTCGTGAAACAAAAAGTACTAAATATAGAGATTTGGTTCTCAATTAATCACACAATATAAGGAAGGAAATAAATATCAGAGGTTCATGCAGGGGAGGTTTACATGGTGGAGAAATGCATAAGAGGATGCATATCTCATGATCATGCTCTTGTTGCAACTGCTTCATCTTTACACCTCCACATTCCCATTGTTGCTGCTAACCTGTGCATTTTGGAAATAATGCAAGCCAAGTACAATATACCCCTGGAGACATGCCCCGGAAACATACATGAATAGATATGAAAGTTATGCAACACACAGATAAGCCACGGGGTTTTAAGACTAATATTTACCATATTTATCCAAAACATTTTCATCACACTACATGCATGCAGATTCACTTAACATGCATCATATATGTTTTACCATTGTGTGACAGGAAGTTGGTCCACTTCCAAGTCACGATGAACTATTGGGAATGAGTGAACCACTCAACCCACTGTCATCTATTTGTGTGAAGTGTCTCAGATCACCCAGCAATGAGAAAACGATCGATTTTAAAGGCACAACGAGCCTCTCCTTATTTCATCCAAGGTTTCAGCTCTCCTGACGAGGGACCTATAATCTCATCATAATAATAGTTCGCCAATATGAGGGACCTTAATATCCCTAAAGTTAATAAGACTTGGCACAGGTATTTCATGTACCTGGTTCCATCCTCATTCAACAATCTCTCTGGTGATTATGATCAACCAGAGGAACATATATGATAACATTAAATATTTTGGCACAGACAATAAATTTCAAAATAAAACATTTTCGTTCTTTTTAGAAAATCGAGCTCATAGCTTGAAAGGCTTTTGAATTTACAAAAAATAGTCCCCACCTCAGTTGCTTACAGAGTTACCACGCATGAGCGTTTGAAAGCTCGAGCTGCTACCCTGTGATTCCTTCAATCAATTACATAATAGGGTATAGGAAATTAGGTGGATCATCTAACATCAGTCAATCAGCGCCACAGTCGATGCTTAACGTGATTTTCGGGTCATATAACTGACCAATTTATCTATCTATCTGACTGACATGAACTAACAACCCAACATGAGACATTCGTACATTGAAATGTGTATGTGGCTCATTTAATCATGTCCATATGTGTTAACCAATAAATGATTAAAGATTCATTAAGCTTAGAATCCGCTTACTTATTAAGCGGTCAACTTGGTATTCAAATTAATCATATTTACTCAAGTAATTAATGATGTACAAAAATATTTTCATGTACATAAACACATGTATAACGGACCTTGGTATCAATTATTTTCTTTGTTTTAATCAATCGTTTAAGCTTAATTCCGCTTTATTAAACCGGGGATATTACAATTTTATCCACTCAATTTGAGTATATAATATTTATGGTGCTCACGGGTTACTCACATAACCCACATAAGATGGACAACGCATATCATAAATATATATATATATATATATATATATATATATATATATATATAT
>JAPKLW010000849.1:211411-283496 GCA_026898455.1 Plectranthus barbatus
ATATATATATATATATATATATATATATATATATATATATATATGCCATTTTACTGTTGTTAATTTATATTACATTTATCAATGTTATTTTCTTAATACTATCAATAGTATACATATATTTATATTTTTCTCATTTAGATATTATCATATTTTCATTAGTTTTATGAAACATCAAATCTCATTCGCACAATGCATGAGTTATAAAACTAGTAAATATGCTCCCTTAGTCCAAGCTTAATTGTCTCAATTTCCTTTTTCGTCTGTTCCAATTCAATTATCTTGTTACTAAAAAAAAGTTATAAGTTTTTCATACTCAATAATAAAATATTAATTTTATTTATTTTATTCTACATTCACGCGGTTATTATGTTCGGTCAATCCGGAATAATTAAAACGGCACGGATGTAGTATATTATAATAGGAAGAATTTAGAGGCGATTCCAAATGTTATAGATGGTAATATTTGTAGTGATTACAAATCTTGGGGTTTTTCTCAAAGAAAAGAAATTGACTTCCAATATGATATTTGGATCGCCTCTCTTGTCCCCCTTTTTTATATTTCTTTTGAGTGAAGAAAGTGATGGATGGCCTCCATAAAAAGACAAGTTAGGACAAGGAAACATTCATTCAAAACAAATTAGTTAAATTTAAAGACCTATGTCCCTTAGCCAAGCCACCCAACTCCCCAAACCCCCTAACCTAAAAAACTGCAAAAACAAACAAGCAAAGTAAAGAATTCACACCCTATATATCCTTCCTCCTCTTCTCATTTCATTTCCCCCCCTTTCTTGATTTCTTACACAAATCAAGAAAACGCTTCTCTCTCTCTCCACCTTTATATATCTCTCTCTCTCATCTGTCATGGAAAATCTTCTCCCCAAGATCTCCATGTTACATATTCTTCTTGGATTCTTTATCACTTTATCAGGTAAAATCACTACATCATCTCCCTTCCTGCATAAATGCATGATATATCTATGCATGCAACTTTAATTTTTCTTTTTCTTGGCAAATTTATAATGTTCGTTAACATATATATATATATGGATTTGAACAGGTTCCAATTTCATACAAGAAGCTAGATCACTAGGCATCAACTACGGCCAGGTCGGAAACAACCTCCCGGCGCCCGAGAAGGTTCTAGAACTCCTCCGGTCCCTGAAGCTAACCCGAGCCCGAATCTACGACACCAACCCTCAAATCCTGACCGCCTTCGCCAACTCCAACGTCGAACTCATCGTCACGGTCGAAAACGACATGCTCGCCACCTTAACGGATCCAAATCAGGCCCTCCAATGGGTATCCACCCACATCAAACCCTACTTCCCCGCTACCAAGATCACCGGCATCGCCGTCGGAAACGAGGTCTTCACCGGAGACGACACCACCCTCATCACTTACCTCGTCCCCGCCATGGTGAGCATCCACGCCGCCCTCGCCCGCCTCGGTCTCGACCAGTACATCCACGTGTCGACGCCCAACAACCTCGCCGTCCTCCAAGATTCGTACCCGCCCTCGGCGGGGACATTCCGGCCGGAGCTCGGCGGCATAATGCCGCAGTTCCTCCAATTCCTCGCTGCGACTAAGTCGCCGTTCTGGATCAACGCGTACCCGTATTTCGCCTACAAAGGCGACCCGGGTAAAATCCCTCTGGACTACGTGCTGCTCAACCCGAACCCGGGCATGGTCGACCCGAACACGAAGCTGCATTACGACAACATGATGTACGCCCAAGTCGACGCGGTGATCTTCGCGATGGCGAGGATGGGCTTCGGAGGGATCGAGGTCCGGGTGTCGGAGACCGGGTGGCCGTCGCGGGGCGACCAGGACGAGGTCGGAGCCACGCTGGAGAACGCCGCTGTGTACAACCGGAATATTCTGCGGCGGCAGATAAAGAATGAAGGGACGCCGCTGAGACCGAATGCGAGATTGGAAATCTATGTCTTCGCTTTGTTCAATGAGGACATGAAGCCCGGCCCGACTTCGGAGAGAAACTACGGCCTGTTCCGGCCCGATGGAACCATGGCCTACAATGTCGGCCTCTCTGCATTGTCCACCTCCACTTCCACCTCCACCTCCACCTCCACCTCCACTTCTTCATCAACTTCGACCTCTCCGGCTTCCATTTCCTTGACCTCCAACGCAACCAAGGTATTTTACTCATAAATAATAAAATTTTGTTATTGACAATCCATTTTTTTTCACTCAAGGGCAAAATTGTCATTTCATCTTATGGAAAAGTAAATGATTTTAGGTGGGTGTACACTCTAATTGACACTACAAAAAATTTGTATTTTTCTTTTTATCTTTTTATTCATTCTCGTATCCTAGAATATCATGATATGATAAAGGTCATTTTGAGCAAAATAGTCAATTCAGATTTGAAATTTTTGGGATTATTATGATATTTCAGGTAAAACAAATTGGATATTCAAGCTGCATATATTCAACATTCCTATATTTGTTGGCCTTCCAAGTTTTAATGAGAAGACTGCAGTGCTAAAATACAGAGGAAGGAGTGGGAATGTAAATATCTGATTTTATGGGAGGAATTTGGCATATTAGAGTTCATCAAATTCTTGTAGCATTAATAAATGCCAAAAAAAAAGAAGAAAAATAGAAAATTGAAAGGATTCTTTTGTTCTCATGCCAAATATATATTAGATATATATTTATATCATAATTGGACTATATATTCTTCCTGCCATGCAAAAAACATTTTCATGGGAGATGGATCGACGGCCACGGATTCATCTGCAAGAATGGAGGGTGATGCTGCATCAAGAAAGCAAGATTATTCCACCAATTTAATTACAATGTAAAATAGCTAGCTCTTTGCTTAATTTATTAGGGATATTAATATTGTAATAGATGATCTATGTATCTATCAATTCGAATTCCATGTTGTATAGAAGAGATTAATTTATTAATGAAAAGATCATCTCTGGCTAGCTTTTTGCTTTTTCATTTCATTTACTTATATACATATATTGTACTTTTACACTAGTGAGTAGTGACATTATTAGTATAAATGCACAACTTGCAAATCGCAAATGGTAAAGCATTCTATCTCTATTTAATAAATTATGAGTCAAAGTTATATTGGGGATATTGGTGATGAATAAAAAATATTCTAATTTTATCTTATATGACAAACACAATTAATGATATTCTCCTGTTCTGATTATTTAATCCGAGTTACTATTTTAGGGTTTTTCAAATAAATATATGGTCCAGCTCTATATTTGGTATTGATTTTTTAGTAATTTAATTTACAAGTATACCTTTAAATAATTTTGAAAAATGAGAATATTAAATATAATATTATTAAAAATAGAGGTCAATTAATGCTTTTAAATAAATGTAATATTGAAAGTTTATTTAAATATATTGTTAAATCATTTTTGACAAATCGTGTAATATCAAAATGGACCCTATAATTGAAATGATGGAAGTACTTGTAAAATGCCCCTTTATTCAAACGTAAGCCTTTAATTTTTCTTAAATAAAAATATATTTATTTGAATTTATGCACACTATAATTGAGTTTGTGACTCGTGTTTCAAGCAAAATATTTTCATATATATATATATATATATATATATATATATATATAGGGGAGTGATCATATGAGAACGGAAGTTACCATGTGAAAATAAGAACAAATCTCGTCCATCCAAAATATGAAATCAACAGCTCAGATTTAATTTCGTCCGCGTTTCATTATTATTTGTATTGACCTGCATTATTGTAAAATGAGGGGTAATTTTGTATTTACATGAATTCAATCTTTTTAGAATCTTAATTTAAATCTTGCGATCCTTCTTTCCTTTGCGGTTTGCGATTTACGATCTTTATTCCTTCTGTGATTATATATTTTCTTCACTCATTCTCTCCGTGAAATCTGCTCGCCATCATCTGGATTCGTTATGGTTTGCGTTCGATCGTCTGCGTTCGTCATCGTCTGCGTTCGTCATCGTCTGTGTTCGTCATCGTCTGTGTTCGTCATAGCAGTTGTTTTCTGATATGTGTTCGATCATTAGTTATCAAATTATGGTGATAGAATCGAAGTTTCATTGTATAGGTTATTGATGATTTGTTTGCAGATATTGAATTAGGTTTCATAGATTATTGTTTTCTGTTTGGTGTTTTCACTCTTAATTGTTTTATTTGAAAACGTGCATTATATATCGCTATGAATTGCATTATATATTTGTAGTACTTATGTTATATCTGAAAGAGTGACTATTAGTTTACGTACTTTCAAATTTGTTTTATAACTGCATTATATAATGTTATGACTTGCATTATTGTTTTGCAATAGTTGCATTATATGTGAGTCAATTATAATTAGTTTATGGAGGTTCTGTTCCGTTATGAGAATTCATTATATAGTGTAAATACATGCATTATATAGTTATGAATCTTGCATTATATATTTGTAGTACTTATGTTATATCTGAAAGAGTGGTTATTAGTTTACTTACTTTCAAATTTATTTTAACTCTGCATTATATAATGTTATGGCATGCATTATTGTTTTGTACTAGTTGCATTATATGTGAGTCGGTTATACTTAGTTTATGGAGGTTCTGTTCCGTTATGAGAATTCATTATATAGTGTAAATACATGCATTATATAGTTATGAATCTTGCATTATATGTTATAAGTTTCAAATTTAATTCATGATTTTTTCTGTACAGATTTGTTTGTTTCAAAGTGTGATAACATAACATTCAAACAGATGCAGAGGATAGCTGATGTGGTGTGCCTTGTTGATAATGGTGAGATTGTTGAGATTATGGAGGCTCACCATCTTTCACAGACTAAGCATCCCTTGGCCAAAGCCTTCATTGACCTCAACTAGCTCTTTACATCAACTCTGTATAAGATTGAAAGCTAGCTATGTTGAGATTGATGATTGAGGATGATTGAGGATGTTCTATCCCTTGTTTGTTCCACAATGGATTATATTTCTACTATTGTATTGTATTGTTATTTGTCAATCCTCATTCTTGCAACTTGTGATGTTTCTAGAAGAGGTTCAATGAGTGATTGTAACTTGTTTTAAATTCAGATTTAATTACAATTTTATTTGCAAGCCACAATTTACGTTGCTTTTGCACATTCATTTTTAATTAATTAAAGAAGAAAAAACACATTGAAATTATATTAACATATTTTTTAAGTTCAACATATAATGATAATATTTGTAGTATATAATCATAGTACATAAACTATATAATGCAGGTCTGCTTTGTTTGATGAAATCCACTGCTTTGAATTATTACACATGTTAGTAATATTTGTGTATTCGTGTGAAATTCGAGGGAAAATATATAATGATAGTATCTTCTCTCTATAATGATAGTTTGTGAACTGTATAATGCATGTACGTGGTATGTGTATTAAGAAAGTAATAATTTAAGGGCGAATTTTAATTATAGACGAAAAGACTAAATTGCCCTATAATGCAGGTTTTTGGGGAAAAAATGCCCGCATTTTTTCATGAGATCTGGATCGTTGATTGAGCGAGATCTACGGTCGAGAATGGTTCTTATTTCTTATGGTAATAGCCGTTCTCACTGGATCACATCCCTATATATATATATATATATGTGGTAGATGCACCTATGAAACATGATTTTGTAATAGAAGATTCGGAGGGTGGGTGCATCTACGAAATTCAAGGACAGTCTTACATGGTTTTTAAATAAAGGTGTGAACTTTTAGACGTGGATTCCACAGCAGCTGTTGAAGAAAATATTCCCAAAGAGAGAATTATAAAAATGCAGGAAAATTTTGTAAAAAAAAAAAAAAAAAGTAGGAGATAAAGAAATAGAAGATAATGTTTAGCTTAATCTTCAAAGGTTAAGCTTTGTATTTTCTTCTTCTTTCTTTTCTCGACGCACAATGGGCGGTCCAGCTTTATTCCATGACCATAGCCGTCAGAATTAATTGGCAGAACCATCTTTTATTTTTCTCAAATAACTTTACTTTGAGTATTCACACACACATTTGTGATTGGATTTTTAGACAGTGTGAGGTCAGCAGTCTGCTGTAATGGAGCACATGAAGACCAGCTCTAAAGAAAATAATATGAGTTGGTCTCCTGAGAGACGGTCTCAATATTTTTTTATTGTGAGACGGACCTTATTACATCATTTCATTAAGTTAAATATATTATTTTATTTTTAAAAATTATATTATTTGCAACAAAGAAATACATCATTTGCAATAAAGAAACACATTATTTTATTAAATTCGTTTCATAATAAAAAGGTAAAACATCATTTGCAATAAAAAAACACATCATTTCATTAAATTCGTCTCACAATAAAAATAATGAGACCGTCTCATGTGAGAATTTGTCTTTTCTTTATTGGGAACTTGTAATAGATATGTCCAAAATACTCGTTATTGTATTGTTGCACGATCACTACATGAAAAATGTATTTTAACGTTGATTTATGATTTATCTAGTAAGTAGTTAAAGGTTTTGTCTAATTAATTAATTATAAATTTAAGTTATGTTAGAGATTTATATTTTTTTTTCTATAGTGTAGTTTAAATTTTTTTGAGAAGAAAAATGTGATTTAATTTAAGAGCAGATCTATATGGTGGGTAGGGTGGGCTTCAGCCAGGGCCGGCCCTGAGGCCGTACGGGAGGTGCGTCGCACCGGGGTCCCAAAAATATTGGGGTACCATTTTTATAGAATTTTTACTATTAATATATATATTTTTTCTTTTAGTATTGAATTTACAAAATTATATTAATAATCCTAATATAAAGAAATTCATCTTTAACTTAATTAAAATAAAAAAGTAGATGACTTAAATTTATATTTTGCCTTCTAAAAGTTTAAAATTCAAATAAAATAAATGATAAGGTATCAAATACTATTCTTCACAATATTATATTAATTATTTTATGCTTTAAAATTGTGATTAGTCTATTTAAAAGAATTTGAAAAAATGTTCTTGAATTGAAAAAATAATCTAATAGTTTGTTAGTTATTTTATAACAAATAGATTGTGAAGCTCTTAGTGGCGAGTCTGGTTTAAAAAATAAAAGAGAATTATGAGTTTATCTGTAACTGATAGGTATGCATTTTGCTTGCTTATTTTATTTAAGAATGGTTTATTGATGTATATAATCAAAACTTGCATGATTTTAAAGTAAAAAACATGATTTTTTTTGCAATTTATAGTTTTTGAACAACTTGCAATTAAAGATTGTATGAGCTATATTTTATACTTATATTGTATTTTATAAATTTTTTTATGTATAATTATAATAGTAAAATAGGGGCATTATCCATACTCATGGCACAGGGCCCCCAAAATTACAGGACCGGCCCTGGCTTCAGCCACCTTAACGCAAAAATCTTTTTATTTTTGTACAAGGATATTTCGATATTTTTATTAAACAATGTTCAGGTGAGTCGTAAAAAAGAAGAGTCAAGGACAAAAATGATAAGGTCTGTAAGGATATGAAGAAATTGAGATTAATGAAAAGAGATTACAAATCTTTTTATTTAGTTGTAACTTTTGACATTTATTTATTATATTGATATTATTTTTTGGACGGCAATTCCAATATTTTAGTATTAGAAAATCTTATTCATTTAATCATATTATGAATTAATTTTTTATTTATTATGACTTGAAAATGAATAAGCTCATTGCTGGTTCATCAAAGAAGAAAGCTCAATGGACGAAGCCCAGGAATTAAATATTTAACTAAGGCAATCTTTTTATCCGCTCCACAAGTTGGTCAAGCTACTTTTAATCGAACTACATGACAGTCGAACAGATCAGTTCGAACATTATAACAAGCTAGATTGTTGACCCGAGCCTCAAAGAGATGAAACCAGCTCGATCGAACGGACACAACCATTCTAAGCACTAGTTCAACTGAAGAATTGTGGCTTTTCATCTAGAGTCACTTCTTTGTATTCAGTCCCTATAAATAGGGCTACATTTATTGTACAAAGACACATTGAAATCAGCAATAAATATAGCAATAAAAGCACTAAGCATTAAAGTTCTACTTACAATCAAGCATTCACTTCTATTTCGTTTACAATCTCTTGTTTATTTTATCAAGTATTCTTATAAAATAAGCCTCTATAAATTCGAGCATTAACAATTGGTGCTAAAAGGAGGGCTAAATAAGAAAGAAAGATAGAATAATGGAGAACAACAACAATAATAGCAACAACAACAACCCACCGATCGGACGCAGAGTTTTCCGAAGTGCTGCAAACTTCGAAGCCGAACTCAAAAGGCGGGAGGACAAATACCGCAATTTACAGGAGGAAAACCGTAGGGTTACTCAGGAAGCCGAAGCTCTTCTGCGACAACTAGCTGTAGCCCGAAATGAAGGACAGAGCGAGACTCGCTCCAGGAACATGACCCCACTGCTCAAGTCCAAGGGGGAGGACGAGCCCTCCCATATCCGAACCGAACCCAACGGCAGTTGGGCCCCGATTGATGATAATAATTCGGGGGAAAAGATTCACTTGCTCAAAAAACAGCTCGGGCAAATGCAAAAATTTATGTCCCTAATTTCAAGGGCCCCGACTCCCCCAAAGAGCATTCCAATGGAGAGTTATGCCGAATCTGTCTTCACTCGAAGGATATCGGTGATAAGCTCGGATTTTGTCTCACTTATCTATATTATTTTTTAGTGTTTTATATATTTTTATTGAGTTTATTTATATATTTTGAGCATGAGTGTATTTTAGATGGTATTATGCTTGTCATGGTGTGTTTTTATAGGTTTTAGGCGAAATTCAATGGAAACACCGTACCGAAAACAGTTGATGTTCAAGGAAACAGTCACGACTTCTTCCATGAATTAAATATGAGCTAATGGAGCATGGAAATGGAAATATAATTGAATTATCTTTCTAATGCAACTGGAATCGGGTCAATTTGAGTTCCGGAGCAAAAGTTATGGCCAAAACCGTGAGACTGCGCAGAAGGATCGAAAGGGGGAAAAAGATCTCTATTTCGATCGATGTTAAGGACATGTCGACCGATGCATGGTGCTCTGCATCGACTGACGCAAGCTTCATATCGACCGATGCGGACCCAGAAAAAGGGATTTTCATGATTTTTATGGTTAAATCATATTTTTGGCCCTAGACACCACATTATACACATCTACCTATATAAATACTCATATAACTCGAGTTTTGAGGGGGAATTCAGTATCATAGAGGATTCAGCTTTTATTCAAGTTTTTGGAGATTGAAGACTTGAACAATCTTTACTTTTCATTGTAAGTTTTTATTATGCAATTTAATAATATGTTTCTTCTGTTTCTTTCCATCATGAGTGGCTAGAAACCCCAACAGGTTCTAGGGCTATGTGTAATTAATCATGTTTGCATGTTAGATTAATCAATTCAAATTGCATGGTTTTAATTTTTGATTTAATTGATAGAATTTAGAATCGATGATGGATCGATAGATGAAATTAATTCTATGTTCATAATTGTTAATCGTATCGAGAGGAGAAGATTAATAATAGGAAGATGAATTGAATACAATTAATTTTCTGTCTCAAAAGGAAGAGTAATTGATTGTAGGGATTCAATTTATGTTTATTGAGGTTGATTATTATTGTGTTCTTGAGGCCAACCAAGCATATTTAGTCACATAATAGTAACCTAGGTTAAAATTTCCCAACCAAGGAATTTTAATACTTTATTTGATTTCCCACCATGATGAGTTGATTGATTTAGCATGTATTCTTATTGATTATTTGCCCTAAAATCTGTGTTCTTTAATTTGCTTTTTAAAACCCTTTAAATTTTTGCATTGTTATCTTTATTATCCAAAACCAAAAACTCAATTTCTGTCTACTCAAACAATAAATCTTAGAACTGTGATTATTACATAAGATAGTTTCGTTACACAATTCCTCTGGGTTCGACTACCTCTGGGTATCTTATAAATTTATTTGCCACTGTATTTGCAATTAGTCTACGGATTTTGCAATGATCAATCGACCGTGCAGTTGCCTTCTCGATTTACAATGTCGACACTAAAGGCATATGACGGAAAGACAGACCCCGACGAATTCATCACACTTTACAAGATAAAGATGCACACTGCGGTGGTTCCTGATCACCAGCACGAGGCATGTATGTGTATGAGCTTCGGAGCATGTATGGATGGACCCGCTATGCAATTGTCCATGCATCTTCCCCCGAACTCCATCTCTTCGTTCTCCGAGCTACACGAGTCCTTCATACAATATTTCTCAAGCAGGCGAAGGGCACCACAATGATCAGACGACCTTTACTCGATCATCCAGAAAGTAAACGAATCCCTTCAGGACTTTCTAAAGTGATTCAATTCTGTTAAGGTAACAATCCCGAACTGCCTCGAGGAGACAACATTGTCGGCATTCAAAAAATGCCTCAGAAAAAACTCCAATCTCTTCTGGAAGTTGGTCAAATACCCTTGCTTGACCATGGCTGAGGTACTAGCACGGGCCAAAATCCAAATTCGACAAGAAGTCAAAGAGGAAAACTTTGGCCGAAGAAATAAGAGCAAGCCCCAGTTAATCCAATCAGACAAGAGAAGCAAGACACGGGCCAACTCCCAATACCAACCCTATCCTGTTCGAGCTGAATCGTCAAAGCAGGGAATGAAGGTGGTATCCAACACACCTTAACTGGAGCAGAAAATTCCACTCCGAACAGCTATTCGAGAAATACAAAAATAGGCAACGAAGTCCGCTGGCCAAAGAAAATGTTCGCAAGGCCAGAACTTAGGGAGACATCCCTATACTGCGACTTCCATCAAGTTCACGATCATTAGACTGATGATTGTCGAGACTTGAAGAGAGAAGTCGATCGACTTCTCGCCGAAAGGCTCTTAACATGTCCAAAGCCTACCAATAAATGAAAGGTTTGCACGAGAAACAAAAAGAAGGGCCGGGGAGCTACCAAAAATAAAACCCCCGCCACGGGAGCAAATCAGCAACCTCTGCCCTAGGAGCTTCAGCAGCCAGAAATCTAAAGAGTCATCAACGTCCTTATTGAGGGCTTCTAGATGACCGGATCATCCCGGAGTTCGGCAAAGAGACATTGCCTAGACATGAGAAATCAACCCATCCATCAAATCAAAACATCTCCTTTTGAGATTTGCTTTGGGGCCAAAGACGAAGTTGAAGCTCGTCATCCACATGGTAACGCCCTCATCATCACTCTGATGATAGCGAATTGCCAAGTCAAAAGGATCATTGTTGACACTGGAGCTTCGTCCAACGTCATATTCCTCAAAACTCTTCAAGGAATGAGGATCTCTATGAAGGAAATAACCGAAGACCCAATTACACTTGTTGGGTTCAACGGTGAAAAACTAAATTCTCTCAAAGAAATCACATTACCAGTGTTTGCCAAAGGATTGAACTTATCGACTCGCTTCCAAGTGGTCGATGCTCCTTCGGTGTACAATTTCTTGATCGGCCAACCATGGATTCACGCCATGAAGGTCGTACCGTCCTCCTACCATCAGATGATCAAGTTCCCAACTCCTTGGGGAGTTCGAACTATAACGGGGGGACCAACTCGCTTCGAGGAGTTGCCATGAAGTAACCCTCCAAACTGTTCACATGATGGAAGCTGAGTCGATCGAGGGCAGCTCGGAAATCCATATTAACAAAGGGGACCCATCTCGGACAACCTTCATTGGGGAAAAACTGCCCGAGGAACAAAAGCGTGCGATGCGAAGTTTTCTCACAAAAAATAAGAAAAGTTTCACTTTTTGTCATGCGGATATGCGGTGGATTGATCCCTCGGTAATCTGTCATCGGCTCCATGTCTATCCGAAGTATAAACCCATAAAGCAAAAAAGAAGAAGATTTGCTCCCGAGCGAAATGAAGCTATTGCTGAGGAAGTCAAAAATCTTCTCAAAGTGGGATTCATTTGAGAAGTAAAGTATCCCGAACGACTTGAGAATGTGGTCATGATCAAGAAAAAGAATGAAAAAAACAGAGTTTGTGTAGACTATACGGACCTAAATAAAGCTTGTCCAAAAGACCTATTCCCCCTCCCGCACATTGATCGATTCGTCGATGCCACTGCATGCTTCGGCATGATGAGCTTCATGGATGCTTTTTCAGGGTACAATAAAATTAAAATGTACCCTCCAGACAAAAAAAGACGGCCTTCATGACCAATCAGGGAATCTATTGCTAAAAAGTTATGTTGTTCGGCCTAAAAACGCGGGCTCTACCTACCAACGGTTGATGAATCACATGTTCGAACACCAAATTGGCCAAACTATGTAAGTATATATAGACGACTGATAAGCTGTAGAATACAACAACAAATAAATTTATATACCCAAAGGAAATGTCAAACCCACAGGGATAGTGCAACTAAGTCATCTCATGTACTGGACACAGTTTTTATATTCTTTGTTTGAGTGAACCAATTTTGAGAAGGGTTTTTGTTTTCAAAATAGAAAAAAAAAATACTTGGGAATAAAATTCAATAATAAAAAGCATAGATTCTAGGGAAATCAACCACTCCAATTCAACATGCATAAACAATCAATCCAAACCCAAAATAATTACTTAGGTGAGAAATCTGATATTTTGGAATTAATTCCTTTGTTGGGCAATTAAAACCTAGATTACTAGAAAGTGAATTTTACCTCTCGGTCTCAAGAACACAAACTAGTCAATCCCAATAAAGATACAGATTTGAAAGCCCTACAACTAATTCTTCCTTTTGAGACATAAAATAGTTGTATCAAAATTCTATTTTCCTATTATTAATTATCTCCTCTCGGTCTCAAATTAATAATTATAAACTAATCCAATTTTCATCTCTCGATCCTTCAATTGAAAATATATTTTGGAGTGAAAAACATAGAATTTGAACCAATTAATTAAGGGTTGGATTTAATTGAATTAACACATACTGAAAAGGATGGAGAAAACCCTAGAACCTGTTAAGGGTTCTAGCCTGAAAACCCTAGAACCTGTTAAGGGTTCTAGCCTAACATAGTTGAAATAAACATTGCAATAAACATAAATAAACTTACTTGAATCATTAAAGAAATAGGAACCTTAAAGTACTTGAATGTCTTGAATCCAAATGCAACAATAAAAATAAAGAGTACTGTAAAAAATTAAAGGGAATTTAAAGACTAAAATAATGCTGAAAAGAAGAGTTAAAACTAAAATTAAAGACTGAAAAGAAGACAATTTTCGAGCTAGAGAAGTCCTATTTATTGGGGGAGAAATTAAATCTTCAAAAGGTAATGGATTGGGAAGGAAAAATCTCCAAATTGGGCAAAAATATGTCTTTCCGGCGCGCGTGTCGATCGACGGGCTGCATCTCGATCGACACTGCTGCAAATCACAATTTTCTAGAATTCGTCCTCTGTCTCGATCGACAGGGGCCCTGTCGATCGAGACAGAAACCTCGGTGTCGCCTGAGATTTCCTCCATCGACTCCCTCTGTGCAGTCTCACGGTTTTGGCCATAACTTGTGCTTCCGAACTCCGATTGACCCGATTCCAGTTGCGTTGAAAAGATAACTCAAAGATCTTTCTATTTAAATGCTCTATTAGGTGAGATTTCACGTGTGGAAGAATTCGTGACTGTTCTTTTGAACATTAATTGCTTTTGGTACGGGTTTTCATTGATTTTGGCCTAAAACCGACAAAATCTTACCATGACAAGCATCATATCCCCTATAAACAGTTCATGCTCGATTATTAACTAAAAACTAAAGTAAATGCAAGAAACCAATAAGAAAACAATGTGATAAGTGAGGCAAAATACGAGCTTATCAACGACATACTGGTGACATCGAATAATATGGAAGACCATCTTCGGCATCTGGCCGAGACATTTCAAATCTTGGAAAAGTTTAACATGAGATTGAACCCCGCAAAGTGTGTCTTCGACTTTTCATCTGGAAAATTCCTCGGATGTGTAATCAGCCGAAGCGGAATTGAAGTCGATCCACTCCAAATAAAAGAAATTCAAAACATCCAGCCGCCCAAAAATGTTAAGGATGTGCACCGGATGATTGGAAAGTTGGCAGCAATCAGCAGATTGGTCGCGCGATACTCAAATAGGATGAACTCCTTCTTTTCTCTACTCAGAAAACAAAGAAGTTCGAATGGACGAGGCAGTACGATGAGGTGTTAAATTCCTTAAAACAATATTTAATAAGTCCACCTATCATGGCAAAAGCCGAACCAAATGACAAACTACAACTCTACATGGTTGTCTCCGAAAAGGCCATAAGTGTTGTGCTCGTTCGAGAAGTAAACAGGAACAAACACCCTGTGTATCACGTCAGTCGAATGCTTCTCAACACTGAGTCGCGATACCCAGCCCTAGAAAAGCTTGTTCTAGCTCTCGTCATGTCATTGAGAAAACTAAGGCCTTACTTTGAGTCTCATTAGATCAAAGTGGTTTCATCATTTCCAGTTCGGCATGTTCTATCCAAACCAGATCTATCAGGTCGGACGATGAAATGGGCTATCGAGCTTGGGGGCTACGGACTTCTATTTGAGCTAAGAAACACCATCAAATCTCAAATCTTGGCCGACTTTGTTACAGATTATACGCCCAAGCTCCATCTCATGGCTGAGCTCGAGCTAGGACCCACTCCGAACAATATAGAATTTTGGACCCTTGCTATAGATGGTTCCAGTAATTCTAGGGGGAGTGGAGCTGGGATACTACATGTATCCCCCGAAAGATGGGTCATCGAAAGGGTGGTTCACTTTGAGTTCCAAACGACAAACAACATAGTTGAATACGAAGCATTGATTGCCAGACTACAATTGGCATTGGATTTAAAGGTCGGAAAATTAAAGATTGAGTCCGACTCTCAGCTCATCGTCAATTAAGTTCGAGGTGAATTCTAAGCAAGAGACACTTGAATGTTGGCATATCATGAACTCACTAAAGAGCTAAAATCCAAATTCGAAGAGGTCGAAGTAAGACATGTTCCCCGAGAAAGAAACTCGCATGCCGACGCCCTTGCACATTTGGTTGCTGCTGCAAGATCGGGTGGAACTCGAATGATTGCACTTACCGTGGCATTTTGGCCAGCTACGAGGGATCATGAGTCCGAGCCAATAGAGATTTGCCCAGTGGACGATCCCCAAGGCTCGTGGATGACTCCAATCATAAAATATCTATCGGTGGGAGTTCTACCACAACAAAAGGTCAAGGCCATCCGACTTACCCGTAGGGCTGCACGGTTCGTTCAACTAGATAACTAACTCTATAAAAGATCCTTCGAAGGACCATTGTTAAAATGTGTGTCCGAAGAAGACAGTCATTCGGATATCCACTCAGGGAGTTATGGAAACCACTGAGGTTCCAGAAGCTTGGCCCATAAAACCGTCACGACTAGATTTTATTAGCCAACCATGAAAACAGATGCCAAAGAGGTAGTTCGAAAATGTGATAGTTGTCAAAGGTTTGCGAATTTAACGCACTTACATTCCGAACCACTTCCTTCGAATATACCTGCTTGGCCATTTTCTCGGTGGGGAATCAACATTGTCGGTAAACTACCGAAAGCTAAGGGTAAAGAAGAGTACTTGGTAGTCCCCACAGACTCCTTCACTAAATGGGTTGAGGCCGAGCCACTTTCCAGAGAACGAGACATCGAGATGATTAATTTCCTTTAGAAAAAATATTATTTGTCGGTTCAGACTGCCTCGGAAAATAATCACGGACAACGGACGCCAGTTTACTAGCAAAAAATTTAAGGATTATTGCAAAAAAATTAGAGCTCGTATACTATTCTCAACACCGAGATATCCCAAGGCTAATGGTCTGGCCGATTCATCTAATAAAATGATCATAAACATCCTAAAAAGGAAGCTGGCAGCTAAAAAATTAGCTTGGTTGAAGAACACCCGACTGTTCTCTGGGCATACCAAACTACTTTCGAAATAGCTACGGGCGAAATTCCTTTTTCCCTCGCATATGGAGTCGATGATGTATCGCCCGTCGAAATCATTCTGGGAAGTCCATGGGTCGAGCTATTCAACGAAGAACAAAACAAAGAAAAACTCTTCGACTCGCTAGAACTACTTGACGAACAAAGGATAGAAGGTTCTGGCCGAATGACCCGTGTCCAAAGAACCGTGGAGATGTTCTATAACAAATCAGTTCGGCTCAGAGCTTTTTGAACAGGGGGATTGGGTACTTTGGTAGGTCTTTCAGATTACCCAAGAAATTAATGCCGGGAAACTAAGACCAAGCTGGGAAGGACCCTACATCATCGACTCTATAGTCATAAATGGTTCCTATCGACTCAGAACTTCCGAGGGAAAATCTATCCCGAATGCATGGAATATCAAATACTTGAAGAAATACTATTTCTAGATTTCATGTCTGTTCAGACTAACATTTTGATCGATAATCAGCACAGTTCGAATATTAGTGTTCAAAAAAGAATTGTAAAGTAGTTTGAATCAAGAGTCCTATACAGTTGTCGAGTCGATTCGAATTACTAAAGATTGAATATTAATCAAGTTCATCAAGTTTTTGCTCGAAGTTTGTTCAAATATCAATCTCAGAGTTAAAACTAGTTCGGTCAAAATAAAAGAGCACAATGGGTAAAAGAAAATCATCCATTCATAAAGAAAAGTAAAGTAAGTATTATACATCATTCAGAATAGAAAATTTAAAAGTCATTTAGAGAAGTTCAGAAAAATTTAAGGATTGGGGTTCGACTGCTCTTGGTTCGGGTTCTCCTGCTGCTTGACTAAGTCCTGCAAACTTTTCAAGTCTGCAGTGGCAACTAACAGGTCGGATACAAGTCGATTCCGCTCATTAAGGAACTCATCCCGTTCCTTTTCAGTTAAAATGAGGTCCTTAAGCTCGTCATAAAGACTTTAGAAGCAGCAGCCGTAGTCCTCAATCATGCTGCAAAAAAACCTAAGGAACTAAGAATCATTAAATTGAAACCAAGATAGTTCGGACGAAACAAAGGAGAAGGAGATAAGAAGAAGAATGAAGTTAATCTGTTAAGAGCAACTCACCAAAAGATTATTAAGGGCATTGTTGAAGAAGGTCTTCCGAGCAGAAGACTTCACCGGCCAGGGCGGACCCTCGAACATCATATCAGCAAAAGTTTGAAAAGTGGCAATGGATTTTGCCCTCTTTTCCCATTCGTCCTCGGTATCTACTTCTTCGAGCTCGATCATCTCATTTCCTAGACGACGCTCGGTCTCCGGTCCAACCACCTCGGACCCAGTAAGGTAAAAAAAATTCCTTTCTTGACCTCGTGCCTTCTTCAGGCGCTCGAGGGGAATTCCAACTTCGGATTCCTCCTCAGAATGTTTCTGTATCCGATCTCTCTTGTTTGTATGAGAGGTCGGGGTGGCAGTTGGATTTCTGGAAGAACCACCGGCGGCTTGGTCCTTCAATTTTTGAACACCGACATCCTTATCTTTTGGGTTCGAAGCATGGGGACCCTTATCTTTTGGGACAGTTTCCTTCTTCTTACCCCTCCTTGTCTTCCTCTGTTGCTTTTCTTGATCGAATCTCAGAAGCTCTTCGGGTGTTAGTCTCTCTATGGGATGGTCAAGACCGTGAATACTCAAGGTTCGGTGTTGAAGAAGTTTGTCAAATTCTCTGATCGAATGTATGTATGATTTTCGAATTCGCCAGTCTCACGGTCTGAAAGGATTGGTCTCCTTTGCCCTGCAAAAATAAAATGTCAGCCTGTGAGAAAGTGTAAAGATGTTAAGAAGGAAGTAAGACGTACTATTAGGAGTTCGAATAACTCCACTCAAACCGGGAATATCACTCGGAATCTGGATAAAGAACTCTTGGATCCATTTCTTCGAGTTCGATTTTGTTCCAAGAACAAGGGAGCTCGGGTTTTTTGATCATTCAGAAAAATAATAATAATCTTGTCCGCTTTTATTTACTAAGTTATAAAGTGCGTTCCATTCTCGTATAGTTGGCTCTTCGAGCCCGACATATGACACTGTGAGACAATTTCCCTCTCCTTTTTGACCTCCTAAATAGAATTACAATGTGTAGAAATCTATTAAGAATAAGTTGTGGACATCTCAAGACATTTCGACCGTGATTATTTCATGTAAAGATTTTCTAATAAGAAATTTTGGACATAATAATTTCTCTCCCTACTCAAAATAACATTTTGTGGTGTATTGTGCACATTAAATAATTATTTTTAGTAAGTTGGAAGAAGGGTAGAATTTATCACGAGATCGATTTATTAGAAATAATTATTTTTTAATACTACCTCCCTCCCGCACTATTAGTCCCATATAGTTTCGGCGCAGAAACCAATGTTTGTGAGTGTAGTGGAATTAATATTTTATTGATGAGTGTGAAAAAGTTTACCATTTCAGAAAATGAGACTAATAGAGTGGGAAAGACCAAAAAGGCAAATGGGACTAATAGAGTGGGACAAAGGGAGTAATAATTTAGACATCCTTCGGTGCTAAGCGGCCTGACCTTACCTACTAAAAAATTATAATTAATGCACGCCTAGGCGTTTTATGTGATTCATTAAATATATCATCTCATCATAATAACCATAATGCCTCCACATGACTCTTGCAAAGTTTATAAGAAAAAGAAAAACTACTTTAATCTTGTTGTGAATTAAAACAATTGCAGACACAAATAACAAACATAAAATAAAACGACAAAAAGAATTATAGTGGTTTGAGTTATGCTCTACGTCCACTCTTCAAGCCTACTCGGTGATGATTTTATTATGGTGAAGAAATTACAAAGTATAACAAATTATAATTGGTGGGGAGCAGAGGTATTTATAGGGAGATATTCATAGATACATAAGGAATATAAAATCTAGATATAGTAATATATATCTAAATTTAAATCTATCTAAATTAGATTTATTCCTATCCAAATCCTATACTGATAAGGATAAATCTTGTCCAACAAGAAAATAAGATATGCACCATATTTCTTCCATATCCAACCAATTTGAAATGCTCACCAATCTATATGACTCTACTCACTTCCGTCGAACTTCTTCCTATCCACCTGCAGTCTCATAGATTCACTCAGTGGCGGCCCTGAGGCCGTGCGAGAGGTGCGCCGCACCGGGGCCTCCGAATTAAGGGGGCACCATTTTTACAAAAAATTATATAGTAGTAGTAATATTATACTATTGATTTATCTTGTTAGGGGTACCATTTAAAAAAATATATATGATAAAATAACTTTATTTTTGTTGGTCCCGGTTTTTCAGAGTATAAAACGTTAGCAGCGGAAATAATGAAAGAGTAAACGCTTTCTTGCACTTGCTGGTTAACCAACTGACTGGGACCTGTCAGCTGGTTCTCGTAAGTGGTTACACAACTGACAACTGATGAGTCAGTTGGTACTAGTGCTGATTGCTAGATACACAGCTGACAACTGAGAAGTGTCAGCTGGTGATTCAAGACTTAGAAAAATTTAGGCCTTGTTTACACAGTTATCAGTTTTCAGAGTATACACCAGCACTTGGGTGCTGGGTTTAAAATAAGAATGTAATGCAGAAAACTGATAAAGACAAAGGATTTGTAGTGGTTCGATCAACTGATCTACGTCCACTCTCCAGTCGTAGCACTGGAAATTCACTAAGAGTAATCAGGTACAAGAGTCCTACGATCTATCTCTAGCTGGTGAATGCCTCGTCCACCAGTTCACTAGATCAACCGCTCCCGGCCTTGTTTCCTTCTTCAACTCTGATCAGCTGGTGGAGTGCGAGCACGTCACTTCAACCTCCACAGCTTCACTGGGTGTTTAGTTCTCCCAAGAACGTAGCTTCTCAATACGGCAAACTGCCCGTGATAACTCGAGTGCTGGCTGGCACAAGAGCTGCTGTGAACTTCCTCGGAAGAGAAAGAACACCAAAGAGATCAGTAACTTACAAGCTGGAAGCTTGAAGTCTCGTGTTTGAATAAATCAACACACGGTAAGCTTTAAGAAAAGCCTCGAAAGTTGTATGCGCTTCTACTTGCTTGAGCGTAATAAATTTGCAGTCTTTCGGTAGGTGAAGAGTATTGAATGTTGATGGATCCCAGGTATTTATAGACGCGGGATCCCATTCAAATCTCCTAGCCGTTTGGACACATCCGGAAAAGGTCTCTGTCCTCGCATGTCCTTCTGACGGCGGCAGGTATGTTTTTCCGGAAAGTGCCATACTTTTGTCCGCTTTATCTGACATTGATCTCTTTATGTCAGAACGGCACTATTCGTCAGTACGAGGAATCGAGACTGGTGTCTTGTAACTGATGGACTTTAAGGTATCCTCCTTAAAAGTCATACTCTGTCAGTTAATTCCTCGACGAATCTTCTTTTTGTCTCTATGACTCTGGGAGAGAGAATCTGGAATTCTGCTGGTAACATCCGACTGGTAGATCATTCTGGTGATCTTATGTTGGCAGTCTCTGCTGGTGACTTGCGCTGGCACAATCTAAGTCTACCAATATGTCTGATGTTAACTCTTGGAATCTCCCATGACTGGTGGCTTCACCGCTGGTGAATAGTGTCAGTGAGAACACGTATTCTGCTGGTAGGATTTGTCAGCCGCCTGCTGGTGAAATCCTTCCCAACTGGTGAACAGTAACCAGTCATTAGCTCTTCTCATGCTGGTGAACAATGTCAGCACGAGTCTTTGTCAGCCGCCACCTGATGAAACTTTTCCCAACTAGTGAACAGTAACCAGTGGTAAGCACTTCTCATGCTGGTGAACAGTGTCAGCATGAGTCTTGATCAGCTGCGACTTACAACTCAAAAGACCTAAACAGGACTTTACATTTGAGAACTAGAGCTATCTAGAGACAACTGACGCTGGTAGGACTTAGGATTTGATCCACCAAAACTAAGATCTATACAAGTAGCTACTGAGGGAGGGAAACTTAGACAAATTTCCCAACAATATTTAACTTAACTAAAAGAATTATCAAAATATTATATTTATTATAATAAAGTTGTTTAGCTCAAAATATATGAAATAAAGTATTAAGATATCAAATAATATATTAAGATAATTTTATATATCAATAAAGATATTAAAATTTATATTATTCCTAATGTAACACGACAATCAAAACTTTGGCATCTGTTCTAAAATACAAAGCGAATGCTTTCTCTTCATTTTTCCATTACTTCTCTAGTTTTCTTTTCTTTTTTTTTTTTCTTTTTTTTTTTTGATTTTTTCAGTATCCTACAAATGAATTTTAGCAATAGCAAGTTGATAATTAGTTAGTCCTTCGTTTTTTCTTAAATAAATATTTTACATGATGTGAATTATTTTGTGATCAAAATGTCGTGCAATTTTTATTTAATCCTATAAGATTTTCTTGATGCATTGATATTATTTACTAGGTTTTTGCTTTAAGTTTATTTGTTTAATATTTTTAATATTTAGAGAGTGGGTTAAGATTTAAATTTGTTTGATTTTATTATTTTGTATTAATCAAATTAATATTATGTTAATCGTTCTTTGAGTTAGTAATTATTTATTTGTTCTGAAACAAATAAAATAGATGATGAAATATCTCAAAAAGTTTGTTTAAAAAATGCGTGATATTATTTAATTTTTTTATTTTGTTTGATGTTTATTTAAAAATGAAGTGATGAATGGTTGTGAAGGACACAATTTTTTGAATAAATTTTGTAATTTTAAATGGGATAGATAATTTTAAATAAATTTTATATTATATTTTATTAATAATTTTATAACTAATTAAATAGGAGAGAACAAAATATTTTTTCGCACCGGGCCTCAAAATTTACAGGGCCGGCCCTGGATTCACTAGTGAACTACTTTTCGTTCTAGATAGTGAGACTACTCCAACAAATATATATACGATAGAATAAATGAATAAATAAGACTAATTGTTATTTAATACATGGACATTCGTTATTATATAAATTTATGCTTTTATTGTTTTTTAGACAAATCAAGACCGTTACAGGGCTTTTCTAAATCGAACCGAAAACAACATGTGCATATAGATCGGCGGTTAGGCAGCTTTTTCTTCCTTTTTATTTTTATTTTATTTATTTTGGTTTTTGCAAGAAAGTAAGATGGTATTTTTATATGGTGGGAAGATGAAAGGGGACCCCATTTCCACGTATCAAATGCATGTGGGTTTTGTAGTATTGGAAACATGCACATGCTGCCCAAAGTTAGAGACTTAGCCCCATCACCTTCCCCTTATTCATTTATTTATTTTTGTTTGGATTGATCTGAAACTTTTTTATTGAAATAGTTTTTCATATATAAGATAAATATGTAATCGAAGTTTTTGGGACAAATTTTATTGCTTTTAATTTTTAGTAATATATTGATTAATCTTGTAATATTAATTACATGAACTTGGCCATGCTTGTCTTGTGTATATCTGTTTGTTTTGCTTTTTCCTGGTATAGATATTTGCGTTTCGAAATTCTTTTTGTGTTTTTTCTGTTTCATTTCTTTTATTTATTTAATATTTGTAATGGCGTGGACCCATTAGATTTCAAAGAAGGAGACAAGATATGGATGCGAACTCTCGTTGAAGAGATGGAAATAAAAGAAGGTAAGGTAAGATGATGGAATATCCGTTTGGGAAAGTAAAGAATTTGGCATAATAATTAAAAAAGAAGGTTTCTATAAAATCATTTTATCAATCTAATTTAATGAGGTGGATCTTAATTTAATCAATTTTATTCATCATTCTTATTGATTAACTATATCATCAAAATTTCATCGAGTAATTTATATTATGTAATTTCATTATTCTAATACCCGTTCCATCCCGATTTAATTGTTCCGATTAAACCGGCATAATAATCAAGAATTTTGAGTGTAAAATGAGTTGAGTGGAATTAATATTTTATTGTTGGCTGTGAAAAAATTACCATTTTAAAAAATGAGACTAATGAATTGGGACAAACAAAAAAGAAAAGGGTGATAATTAATGTTGAGGTTCGATTTAAACGACGCTCATGAATTCGTATTGAGATGAAGATTTGAGAATTACAGGAGATGAATACATAGAGAAAAATATCTAGGGTTTTTTTCTCTCTCCTTTTTACATGTAAAATGAATACACATTTAAAGCATGAAATCCTAACTATCATCCCAACATTTTAGGGATAATGGAGAATAATTATCTATTAAGTTGGTCTTTGTGTTGACTGGGTCGTTCCGTTTGACTGAGTCTTTCTTTGATTGGGTCATGTCCTCCTCAGCACCGACCCCCAATAGTGGTCGGTATCGAGGATCCCTAAAAGTCGGCGTCGATCCCTTCTCTTAGGCGATTCTGAGTTTTTTCTATTTCAAGTGGGCTTGTGACTTTTGGACCGTTGACTGTTTGGACCGTCGAGCTTAGCGGGTATGGCCCCAACAATTAAACTGGGACGGAGGAAATAATAAAATATATCATTTAAATTGAGTAGATACATATTAGAGCCCAAAATTCAATTTGGTCTAAAAGGCAAGTCCACAAGTCCAACCCACTTTTGACAGCATAACATCCAAAACTATATTGGTTGAGTCAGCCCACTCCGTATAACCTAAACTATATATTAGGGAACGCCATCTTAAGACTTGTAAATTCGAAGCTACTTCTCCTTTGACTACTCATCAACTCATCGAATCTCGTCACAAACTTTTATGTAACCAACTCGATTCACAATGTCTGCCATTACTATGGCAATGTAGAGCTACCAACCATCCACATCATCCACTAAGGACTCGACAACAACTATAGAAGGAATATAAGAAGCAACAATAAAAGAAGCAATGACGCTCAAACACCCACCTAATAGCAGCATCGCTAACTATATGCTCTAAATCCTAGGTTAGTGTGACACTTCCCCAATGTATAAATTGTTGTTTTGAGTAATTTACATAGACATATGAAAGAGGAGAGAAGAAATAAATGAATAAACAAACTGTTAGAAAATATTCCTATATACTTGATTGTTTTGATGTGTCAAAATATTGTATAGATTTCACCGGTTTTGAGTGTCTCGAAATTAGCTCTTGTTTGTGCTAAACATGTAAAGTCCTGTTTAGGATATTCTTTAAGTTGTAACAGAGTTTTTCAAGACGAAATGAGTTTGAATCTTCCACTTCAAGATGCGCAAGGAGTGAGAAGGAAAAGGGGTACTAATTGGAAGTTGATGCTCAGAAGAACTGGATGACGTCACAAGTTTGGATGTCACCATTTCACAAGCTCAGGATAATCTTAAAACACCAATCGGCGCATAGGAGACCTTCATCTCATTAAATCGCCTCATGAATTGTTGGAGTGATTCATCGTCCCTCTGTACCACCAGGTATAAGTCATCGGACCTCTTCGGGATTCTTTTACTGCTAGAGAACTGTTGTGAGAATTCCTTGTGCAGTTCGGCGAACGAAGCGATGCTCGCATTTTGGAGATTCATGAACCATTGCATCGCTGGTCCCTCGAGGCATGCTCCAAAACTCTTGCATAGACAGGCCTCTCGTACCGCCTCCGGCACAGGAGTGGTATGCATCTTGAATTTGTATTGGTTGACGAACTCATCGGGATCCGTTGAGCCATCGTACGGCTTGATCGGAGGGATAGTAAACCAGACAGGGATCCTAGCGAATGCAATCCTTCGAGTGAAAGGAGAGTCGGCATAGCCCCCGACCGGAGTGGTTATTAATCATCGAACTACATGTTATTTCATTGCTCGAGAAGTCGAGATCCCTTCTAAAAGAGGCACTCTCATATCTCTGTTGAAAATAATTGAGATTATTGTGATGACTTATATTCTTTGAACTGTATGATCTTTACTTCTGGATTTTTTTCCAAATGCATGCCTCAACCCGATGTAACTCTAATCCTGAATTATGCCTTGTTTATAAATGTGGGTGTGACAACCTTCTCAGATTTTAAATAAAAATAATTATGTACCACTAAAATTCGAAAATAATGCATGTGATTATTTGTGTTACCATCTAGCATTCAAGAACAAAAATGTGAATAATATATTCAAGAATTTCATTTTGTACAATTCGAAAAATATATGCATTTGTTCGATGTAGAATATAGTATTTTGGGGATAAAAATGCAGATTATGATTAGTGCAAAAAATACTCTTAATATGAATATAAAATGTATATGTTTTAGAATAAGAAAGCATAAAAATACGTCTTTTGAGAGAGAAAAAAAGTGAATTTAGATATATTTACTATAGTATGTACAAAATTACTAACATACTCTTTTATTATATTTATTACCTTTTTAACTAATGATCAGAGCCATTATATTAGAATTATAAAGGGTCAAGATTTGTTCTTATTTAACATCAAGTTTTAACATATGATCATGACTCTATCTATATATATTACAGCTAGGAATGAGGAAAACTATTGAAATATATAAATATCGGGCATACTATATTGAATAGCTACCGAAACTATCAAAAAATTTTATATATCGTGATTTTTGGTATGAAATCATACCGTAACATGAAATTTTGGTACAATAATGATATGACCATCTTGATATTCATGGTATACCAGCACATATCTTACCAAAAATGTAATAATATTTTGTTTTTATTTTGAAAAAAATAATTTAATAATAAGTTCATGTATTCTCCTTTCACTATATAACAATATAATTTATATAAATACATTTATTAAATAAATATCAGGAGAAAAAAACTTTAGAAGTTGTTTGAGTAGTCTCAATATAACTCTAACAGGTAGTTCGAGTTGGTCGAGGAGACTAGTCGGTAAAGTGGGTCGAGCCGTGTAGGTCGAGGAATTCGTGGTGCAGTTCGAGTTGGATAGATATGGAAAAGATATGGTGCATATCTTGTTTCCTTTTTGGACAAGATTTATCCTAATCAATATTAGATTTGGATAAGCATAAATCTATTTTATATAGATTTAGATTTAGATATATCTTACCATATCTAGGTTTTATATTCCTTATGTATTTAGGAATTTCTCCCTATAAATACCCTTGCTCCCCACCAATTGTAATAGGTCATATTTTGTAATTTCTTCACCATAATAAAATCATCACCGAGGAGGCTTGAAGAGTGGACGTAGAGCTTACGTTCGAACCACTATAATTCTTTGTGTTCTTGTATTTTCTGTTAGTTATTTGTGTCGCAATCGCTTCAATTCACAACAAATTGGTGCGGTGAACGTGGAGGAGAAAGGACTGCGATGGGTTCAACCAAGTTCGAGGTGGAGCGCTTCACGGGATCGAATGATTTCGGTTTGTGGAAGTTGAAGATGCAAGCGTTGTTTGTGCAGCAAGGCTTGGACGGTGCCTTGAAGAGAGAGGCTGTGTTACCTGACACAATGATGGAACAACAAAAGAAAGATAAACTGGCGAAGGCGCATAGTGCGCTGATTCTGAGTCTCGGAGATACGGTGTTGAGGAAGGTGTTGATCACTATTTTTTTAATGATACTTATAGTGTAGTGTCAAGTTTAAATTATCGATCCCACGGAGATTGTAAAAGCGAATATCTCATGTACTGAAACATTTGTTTTCGGTTTATTGTCCAAGTAAACAGAATTCGGGTTTTGGAATTAAAAACTAATTTGCAAGAAAATTAAATTAAAGTAGAGAATTAAAAATTGAGTTTTGAAACACTTAGAGAAAAGATCAGATTTCAGGGCAAGTTCATGTCAAGGATAGCATGTAAAGAAAATCAATCGATCAATTAAATTATTGATTGTGGTGGAACATCAGAAAAATATTACAAATTCCTGGTTTAGGCAATTCATAAAGTTGATTATTAATTCCCTATATCCTCTCGGTCTCTAGAAAAATTAACAACTCCCAAAAACATCAGATTTATTCCTATGGATTAAATTCTTCTATTCAGACACAATTAAAAATCCATATTATCAATTCTTAGATCCATTAATCAATTTTCACTTTTCAGTCTCAAATTAATTAATTATGAAAACCTAATCAAATGGCCAATCTAATCAGATTAAGAAAAAGCACAAGAATTGATAAACCAATTTAAATTGTTGATCGATTTCATTACCTAAACATGCATCCAAGACAATCACATAAACCCTAGAATCTGAATAAAGGATTACCTACACATATTCATGTTAAACAGAAATATGGAAAGATAAAACCTGAAGAAGTACTTCATAGAGTAAACAAGTCTTGAAATAGCATCCAATCTTGAAGAAAATCAATCACAACCCTTTCTCGAACTCAAGAACAATAAAAACTCTAGGGTTTGATCTTAAAGAGGCATAAGTTCTAAAAATCGCCTAAACAAATATATATATATATACTAGGTAAAAATATCCCAACGTGGAAATAACTTAAAGCATTAAATTTCCGCCAGCTTGACCCGAATTTTGATCGACACAATTTCTATCGATTGAAATTCATCCTCCACTTCAAACCACCGAACAGCCCTGTCGACAGCCTTCATCCGAGGTCCCTGTCGATCGACAGAATTTCGGTCGATCGATAGGACCGTCTCTCCTATCGACTGCTTTGATCTTCAACGAGTTCTTCGCGTGCCAACCTTCCTCTGTTTCGATCGACACAGTTTCTGTCGATCGTGTCGATCGAAATAGAGCACGCTGCCAAAATCCTTCTTTTCCAGACTTAGTCAATTTTTGCTCCAAGAACCTGCATTTTCGAGCATAACACACAACTAAGGTACAAAAATACTGCGATGCTCAGAATTCAAAGTAAACACATCATATTATCATCAAATCAACTTTAAAATCCATTGATAAGTGAACGAAATAGCGCACTTATCACGTGTCGAAGGAGAAAACGGCAGCGGAAGTATGGACCAAACTGGAATCCTTATATATGAAGAAATCCCTGGCGAATCGGCTCTATCTTAAACAGTTGGTGTATTCGTTTAAGATTCAAGAGGGAAGACCGATCAACGAGCAGCTCGACGAGTTCAATAAGTTGATCCTCGATCTGGCAAATATCGATGTGGCGATAGGAGATGAGGATCAGGCATTGATGTTGTTGAGTGCGCTGCCAAAGAGTTATTCGAACTTCAAGGAAGCCTTAATGTATGGAAGAGAGTCATTGACCATGGATGAGGTTCAGCCTGCTCTAAGTTCGAAGGAGTTAAATGAGAAAAACAAGGAGCGAGAGAACTCTCATGGAGAAGACTTGGTGGCTAGAGCGGCTCGAGGAAGACCGGAGATGAGGAACTCCAACAGGGGAAGTTCGAGGTCAAGGTCGAGGCCAAAGCCAGGATCACAGCCAAAGGTCAAGTGCTTTCTCTGTCAAAAGAAGGGACACATCAAAAGAGATTGTCCGGAGAGGCAAACAAAGCAGGAGCAGGAGCAGAAGCAGCAGGCGGATGTAGCTGTTGCTGAGCAGGAATATGACTCTGGAGAGGCATTAGTGATTTCGAATGAGCGCTCGGAGAGGGAATGAATAATGGATTCAGGTTGTACATTCCACATGACACCTAATAAGTCATGGATTGAAGGGTTCGAGGAGCAGGAGAACTCGAGTGTTCTTATGGGTAACAATAAACCATGCAAGGTGGTTGGAATGGGTTCGGTGAGGATTAATATGCACGCTAATACATAAAGGGTACTTTGAGGCGTAAGGTACGTTCCGAAGCTTAAGAGAAACTTGATCTCTTTGGGGATGCTCGACAAACTGGGTTACACGATCAAGATGGAAGCTAGGACTTTGAAGGTGTGCAAAGGATCCCTGGTCTTGATTAAAGGAGCTCGAAGGATGGAATATACACTCTGATGGGGAGCACGATGATCGGGGAGGCTTTGATAGTGACGGTTGACAAGTCAGTACTGTGGCATAGGCAACTCGGTCACGTTAGTGAGAGAGGGCTACAGGAGTTATCGAAGCAAGATCTGTTGCTCGGGGATAACATCAGAGAGCTGGATTTCTGTGAGAATTGCATATATGGAAAATCTCACCGGGTAAAGTTCGGAGTAGGTCGAAAGAGAGCTCGGGGATCTCTGGACTACATCCACTCAGATCTATGGGGACCTTCAAAGGTCAGTTCGAATGGAGGAGCAAGGTACTTCATGAGCCTCATTGATGATCACTCAAGGAAGGTGTGGGTCTACATCTTGAAGAATAAGAGTGATGCTTTGGAGACCTTTAAGAAGTGGAATGTGCTGATCGAAAATCAGACTGGAAGGAAGGTGAAGAGGCTGCGAACTGACAATGGCCTTGAGTATTGCTCGAAGGAGTTCGAGAGGTACTGTTCGAAGCACGGTATTGCGAGGCACAAGACAATGGCTGGAACACCTCAGCAGAATGGATTGGCGGAGAGATACAATTGGATGTTGCTGGAAAGAACGAGGTGCATGCTGTTCGGTGCAAAGTTACCCAAGTCATTTTGGGCAGAAGCAGTGACTATTGCAGCTTACTTGATCAACCGGTGCCCCTCAACTGCACTAGGTTTCAAGATACCGGAAGAAATATGGTCCGGTCATCCTCCGGATTTTAGCAACCTCAGAGCTTTTGGATGCGTGGCTTATGCGAACATCAAAGGAGATAAGCTTGGGAGGAGGGCATTGAAATGCATATTCATTGGGTAACCCGAAGGTGTGAAAGGGTACAAGTTATGGTGTCTCGAGCCGGATGTAAGAAAGTGCATCAATAGCAGGGATGTGACGTTCAAGGAGGAGCTGGTAGGAGAACTGGATAAAGGGGTCGAGGAACGGGAAAACATCCTTGAGAAACAAGATGGTGCTTCGGAGGAACAGTCTGACAAGATCGAAGGAGATAGATCAGGTGCTGAGATTGAGGTGGAGCCGACCAGTGGGTCGAAGAGTGCATCTTAGGTGGATGGGGAGATCGAGGTGGTTCGAGGGTCAGGTGCACTTCAAGATTATAATCTCACGAGAGATAGGGAACGAAGGCAGATAAGACCTCCCACTCGATTCGGATATGCTGATGTCGTAGCATATGCCTTTGTTATGGTGGAAGAGGTAGAGCTGGATGATACTGAGCTGAAGAGCTATACCGAGGCCATAACTTGTAAGGAGAGGCTCAAATGGCTCGATGCCATGAAGGAGGAGATGGACTCCTTGAAGAAAAATAACACCTGGGAGTTAGTGGATAAGCCGGGGGAGAAGCAATCGATAGTTAGCTGTAAGTGGATCTTCAAGAAGAAACAAGAAGTTTATGGGGTTAGATTCAAGGCTAGACTAGTTTCTCGAGACTTCACGCAACGGGAAGGTGTGGATTATGGCGAGGTATTTGCGCCAGTGGTAAAACAAAGGCCTATAAGGCTGATATTGTCGTTAGTTGCTCAGTACGACATGGAGTTGGAGCAACTGGATGTGAAAACCGTATTTCTGTACGGAGAGCTGGAGGAAAGGATCCTTATGATGCAGCCCGAGGGCTTCGAGGAAGCTGGTAGCAGGGAGAAAGTGTGTCTTCTCAAGAAGTCATTGTATGGATTGAAGCAGTGTCCAAGGCAGTGGAATAGGCGGTTCAACAAGTTTATGGTTCAGCAGGACTTTGTTCGATGCAAACACGACCCATGTGTATATTTTTGAGGTGAAAATATGGAGACTCGAATTTATCTACTGTTGTACGTAGAAGATATGCTGATAGCGAGTCAAGATAAGCAAGTGATAGCCGAACTGAAGGAAGCTCTGAGTCAGGAGTTCGAGATGAAGGATCTCGGTTGTGCTCGAAGGATTCTGGGTATGGAAATAGTTCGAGACAGGGCTCGAAGAAGACTCACATTATCTCAAGAGGGATACTTTATGAAAGTTCTTGAGAAGCATGGAATGAAGGATGTAAAGCCTGTGCTCACTCCGTTAGCAGCTCATTTCAAGTTGAGTGCTGCTGGGAAACTCGACGATGAGGAAAGGGAGTTTATGAGTGGTGTTCCTTATGCGAGCGTTGTCGGTTCGTTGATGTATGCTATGGTCTGTACGAGATCGGATCTTGCTTATGCTCTCAGCATGGTTAGTAGGTTCATGGCCGAACCTAGGAAAGAGCATTGGGCAGCTCTGAAGTGGGTCCTCAGGTATGTTCGAGGGACAGTTGGATAGGGTCTAGTCTTCGAGGATGATGGTTCGAGCTTGAGGCTCCCAGTCGAAGGGTTTGTGGACTCATATTATGCAGGATGTATGGATACGAGAAGGTCATTGACGGGTTTTGTGTTCACATCGTATGGAACGACGATTAATTGGAGAGCAAGTCTGTAGAGGGTAGTTGCCTTATCTTTGACGAAGGTGGAGTACATTGCCTTGACCGAAGCGATTAAGAAAGGTCTGTGGTTGCTCTGATTCATGAATGAACTGGGGATTGATCAAGGAAAGATGAAGGTTGCCTGTGATAATCAAGGTTCTTTGCAGTTGGCGAAGAATGATGTTCATCATGAGAGAACTAAGCAATTCGATGTGAAGTTCAATTTTATAAGAGATGTGGTTGCAGCCGGAGAGGTCGAGCTGTACAAGGTCAATACTCTCGATAATCTTGCGGATATGATTATAAAGCCAGTTCCAAGTACTAAGTTTGAATACTGTCTAGAACTGATCAAACTGTTGAAGTCAAACTGAAGAGTATTGAGCCTAAGGTGGAGAATTGTTGGAGTAGTCTCAATATAACTCAAGGAAATAGTTCGAGTTGGTCGAGGAGACTAGTCCGATAATGTGGGTCGAGCCGTGTAGGTCGAGAAACTCGTGGTGCAGTTCGAGTTGGATAGATATGGAAAAGATATGGTGTATATCTTGTTTCCTTGTTGGAAAAGATTTATCCTAATCAATATTAGATTTGGGTAGGCATAAATCTATTTTATATAGATTTAGATTTAGATATATCTTAGCATATCTAGGTTTTATATTCCTTATGTGTTTAGGAATATCTCCCTATAAATACACGTGCTCCCCACCAATATTTGTAATAGGTCATATTTTGTAATTTCTTCACCATAATAAAATCATCATTGAGGAGGCTTGAAGAGTGGAAGTAGAGCTTACGCTCGAACCACTATAATTCTTTGTGTTCTTGTATTTTCAGTTAGTTATTTGTGTCGCAATCGCTTCAATTCACAACAGAACTATATAATAAAATTGAATATGCTACCAAAAGAGTGATAACTTAAATTCAGTGCCCCAAACTAAAGTGTACAAAAACTTCAATATAATAACAATATGAATGTTTCTCATACCTTAAGATTCGGTAAGATATGAAGTATGATGGATAATGTCCGGTACACGTTACTAAACCATCCCTAATTAATGCCCTCAAATCTTGTATTTTTCGAGTATAAAAAATACATCTATAATGCATGTGCGATTATATATTATTGATGGCCACATCTATATTAGTTGGCAGCAATTTCTTTAACCGAGGTTATGATTTCGATGATTTCTTGCTTGTTTGTGGTGTGCGACTTTCTTTTGTCAGACAAATCGTTTTCTGGATGGTTTGTTGATGATTAATTATTGCATTGTGTATTTTTTTTAATTGAATCAACTAATATAATAGTGTTTTATTGGAGTGGTGTCTAAATCTTATGAAGAGTCAAATGATTAAACAAAGGACACGCATATGATGAGTGTCTTTTAATTATTTTCTCTTGATTAAAATATTAATTATTTTAGTTATCATGTCACTATTTAAACGATACTAAAAAATCTGAATTCTTGATTAGTGGAAATAAGAAATGTGTGAGTTTCTTGGACAGGATGCGAATCTAAGTAATGCTTGAAGGAGCCAGCTGTCATTCAAATATATAAATAGCAACACACCAAGCCTTCACTTTCCCCATGCACAAACATTTCTAATCTGCATCGCTAGTTTTCTTCGGTATTTTGTTGCCATTTCTGTGTTTTTTTATCTGTCTGAATTCTGACATGAGAGTGTCATGTCGAGCAAAGACGTATATATATATATATGCTTTTGTTCTTGTCTGTTTATGTGTAACTAGACATATATATTGTCGAACCTCGTATCAGTAGTTAGTAGAAACTAAAACCTATCATTGATGCAGAGAAAATATGTGGAGACTGAAGATTGCCGAGGGCAACAGTAGTCCTTATCTGTACAGCACCAACAACTTCGTCGGTCGGCAGATTTGGGAATTCGATCCCTCCGCCGGAACGCCGGAGGAGCGAGAAGCGCAGCAGGAAGCTTTTCAGAAGGCTCGCGATGAATGGAGCGAGGGAAGAAAGAAGGGTTTCCATTCTAGTGGCGATTTGTTCTTGAGGTTGCAGGTAAGACATCGGCTGCTCTCTATCAAATCTCTGTTCCACAGTTGTTTTACTTCTTGATTGCTAATTTTAATTATATATTGTTTTTAAGAAAATAAAAATTAAATAAATGTAATATTACTATAATTAATTTTAAGAAAAAATTTTATAATTGTTATGAATGAATTAATTTTATTAATCAAATTTTAATTAAAAATTGAAATAATTATAAAAATATTATATATACCCTAAATGGATGACACAAACTTTATGTTTAAACTTATAAAATTAATTTAATCTATAATAAATTAAAATTATAAAAAATATAAGTACATAATAATTAATAATTTTATTAGTAGAATAATTAATCAAACATAAAAATTGGAATCGGGGAACTCGAGTAAGTCGCTGGTGCTGAAATTAATTTTAGTTCTAAATTTAAAAGAAAAAACAAAAAGGAACCCAAAAATACTTTAATTATCGATTTATGACCCAAAAGATGAATTCTCAATCTACGGGCAAAAAGATCATAGTATTCTCAATTTAGGAATTGATAATTTTATGATTTTTTGTTCCTCAATTGAGAATTTTTGTAATATTTCGGGTTATGAATTGAGAATTCACCTTTCGAATTTTGAATCGATAATTAAACTATGTTTTCGAACATAAATTGACAATACTCTTACTCTCCAGCTTAAAAGGGAAAGTGGAATTGATCTCCTCAATATTCCGCCGGTGAGATTAGGCGAGGAAGAAGAAATCAGCTACGAGAAAGCGACAATAGCAGTGAAGAAGGCTGTCCGGTTGAACCGGGCAGTCCAAGCGAGTGACGGACACTGGCCGGCCGAAAACGCCGGCCCCATGTTCTTCACTCCTCCACTAGTAATTTGCTTTTTGTTTTACCGCTCTTTCTTTTACATATTTTTTTAAGAAAATAATAAAAACAATTGATTATTTATTTTGAATTTTCTGCAGATAATCGCATTGTATATTAGTGGAACCATCAACACAGCACTGACGTCGGAGCACATAAAGGAATTGATCCGCTACATATACAATCATCAGGTAAATAATTTAATTTAAAACTAATTATCAATCATTAGAGATGGCTTAAATTATAATTATCAATGAATTAATTACTGATAATGAACATGCATGCATGGATGGTATTGTACGTTTTGGGCAGAATGCCGACGGTGGATGGGGATTTTACATAGAAGGGCATAGCACGATGATTGGATCGGCACTTAACTACGTTGCATTACGTATACTCGGGGAGGGGCCGGATGCCGGCGATGGCACTATGGCCAGAGCTAGGAAATGGATTCTTGATCACGGAGGAGCCACGGGGATTCCATCATGGGGGAAGATTTATCTTTCGGTAATTTATCATAACATATAATTATTTATATCAGTGACAAAAATTGTATATAGATTTAACTAAGAGCATATCTATGCCGTCCACATAGTAATTATAATTTACCATTTAAATGATTTCATATTTTATTAATACTAAAAGGCTCTTATAAATATCACACACCATAAAATGATCCATAAAATTACACGCTAAGACTGTATTTGAATATCTAAGAAACTACACGCAACGTCCGTCCAGAACTCCCCAAATCTGCACTTTGATTTTCTTCGTAGTTCCGATTCATTTGATTCAAAGCAACCCCGTAATTTCCGTGGCCCTGTGCGATCAAATGGTGCCCCAATTATTATCATTATAAATAAAAAATACTTTAAAAATTTAATATAAGTATAAATTATGACTCAAGTCATTTATATAATTTAAAATTCATTCAAAAACTATAAATTAAAAAAATCCGTGTTCTTTTGCTTGGAAATTATGAGAATTTTTATTATATTTTATCTATAAACAAATCTTAAATAAAAAATTATAAATAATATAAAACAAAATGCATAACTATTAACTATTTACAGATAATTTCAAAATTGTTTTTTTTTTATTTTTTAACCAATCTCACCATTAATCTATTTCTTAAAAAAAAATGCTCCAATTAACAGTTTATTAGATATTTTTTTCAATTGAAGAATATTTTTTCAAATTCTTTCAGAGGGACTAATCACAATTTTTAGTTGTTATAAAATATATATTATAATATCGTGAAAAAGAGCATTTTGACATATTATCATATGTTTTATTTAAAATTTTAAATTTATATAAAGTCTAATATAAGTTTAAGTCTTCTACTATTTTTCTTTAGTTGTGTTTAAGATTACTTTTTTTTCTTATTTTTAGATAAACAAGATTTTGTAAATTCGGTAATAAAATAAATTAATAATATATATACTAATACTAATATATACTATAAAAATGATGGTGCCCTAATATTTTTTTGGCCCTGATGCAGAGAACCTTTTGTACGACCTTAGAGCCGGCCATAGTTCTTTGATTGTTCATGCTTCAAAAACGTAATGAATGAAATATTATGAATGGAAAGAGAGGTTTAGAAAGACTGGTATAACTAATTATGCATCCTATTTTAACTTGGCCATAACAGAATTATAACATACATGAGCAAGAATAATTTTTCACCTAAACAAGCATATTACTTTGAAAGAGGTAAGCTTAGTCCAATAATCAAATATGATTCTAATACCTTTAATCCTTATTTATGTATCTTATTTGCTTAAGTTTGAAACCCAATAACTAACATGTTAGTTATTGATACATAACTTCCAACTAAATATTTTAATTTACTCGACTAACTTAATGTTTTTAACACGGTTGACTATTGGTTTTGTGATCAACAATAAATGACTAGCATGACATTTATTTAATTTTTTTTATAATTATAATTTATTTTATAAGTTCAACAGTGGACTTCATCTCTCCTATTTAACGTATATAATTATTTTAATTAATTTCCCATTTTAAACTAAAAATGATTAATTTATAACCATAATTTTTGTTGTTATAAAATTTTGATTTTTAATCTTAAAATTCAATTAAAGTATATTGTATTATACCTATTTTTTATTTTCTTAATAAAAAATATTAAAATAAAATAATATAATTTTTTCAATTATTAAATTATGGTTAAAATATGTCAATACATATAATATATTATATTGTGTGCAAGTTGAAATCAAATGTGTTTTTTGGAATATTATTAGGTTTTAATTTTATTTAAAATTTATTTCATATAATGATTTAATTTTATAAGATTGTTAAACTTAATTTTAGGATTTTTAAAATGCAAAAATTATTTAAATTCATATTTTTTACGAATTATTTAATTTTAGTTTATATCTCTATTTTATTTACAAAAAGTTTAATTATAATTTTATAAATGTTAGACATTGAATTGGTAAATGAACTAACTTAATTAGAAATTAAATTATGACTTTTGGTGAAAGACATTAAATTAAAAATATAGACAAATACTGTAAGTTAAATTATAATTTTGTAAGCAATATGTTTCGTAAAGTTGACAAATGTAAGAACTTTAAATTCAAATACTTTTATTTTGAGTACATCATTGAATAAATAATATATGTGGTGATAATTTAATAGACAAGTTTAGTATTTTTATAACGTATTATTTCAAGTGTACTACTATAATATATTCACCGAAACATAAGTTATTATTTAGTTACGTGAAAATTACCATAATATTTTGAAATAAATAATTTATACATTGTACGCGCAACGCGTGAGTGAAAATCTAGTATATAATAAAAGAGTTCTGAAACATCCCACCAAAATTCTTGAAAATGTGATAGGTAAAAATATTAATTATAATTAAAAATATTAATTAACTTATAATATTTTTGCAATTATTAGTTTATTGAAAATTGTGTTCACTCCACCAACCATCTTTTCAAATATTAGTTCATATTTAATCCATAACTTATATAAATTAAATATATCAAAACTAAAAAAATTATAAAATTATAATTATTAGCAGTGGCAGAGATACCCAACGAGATTTTCAAAATTTTTTATTTTCTAAAATATGAAAGCTTGATGATCCTTTACATAGGAGATAACATAGATGAATTAAATATATTTAAGCTAAAATATTATAAATAATAGTAATTAATTATGTAAAAAGATGTCATGCAATTAATATATCTACATGGGTTATTAATGTAATTTAGAATACATTATTTTTCAATTAAAGAAATATTATTGCTTATTCATTATACGAATACAATATATAGTTTATAAGTATTTCCTTATTTAGTATTTTTTATACAATTTTTAAATATTAAATAATCTTAGTTGTAAATGTAAATTGTTCACAAAGGTTAAAATTCCGTATTCACTTCTCCATAATACCATAATACTCCCTCCGTCCATTTATTTGGTCCAATTTTAACTTGCACAAATGTCAAAACTCATTTATGAATACATTAAATATTTGAACAAATCTACTAAATTATCCTTATTCAGCATTAACTATTAATAATAATTCTATTAATTATGTTCAATTTATAAGGGTAAATTTGTAAACACATGCAAAAAAAATACTAAATTTAGATAATGGACCATATAAATGGGACACCCTAAAAAGGAAATATGGACCAAATAATCGGGATGGTGGGAGTAATAACTTGAATTTACTTTTATAGGTTACTGGAGTGTATGAATGGGATGGCTGCAACCCAATTCCACCAGAATTCTGGCTCTTCCCTTCAATTTTCCCTTTTCATCCTGGTAAAAATCTTCAACCATATATTTTTAACTAACTAATTTATTGTTCAATTAAATAAGATAAGTTAAGTTGGATGATAATTATAAATGCAGCAAAAATGTGGTGTTACTGCCGCACAACATATATGCCAATGTCGTATTTATACGCCAGAAAATACCAGGGACCTCTCACCGACGTCGTTTTATCCATTCGTGATGAAATACACCTGAAGCCGTACGATCAGATTGATTGGAACAAGACGCGCCACCTTTGTTGCAAGGTAGTTTTTCAACACTTCTCATCTTATAATACAAATCATTTCAATCCATTAGCATTTTATTCCGCTTAGGGCCGTCAAGCCTGCCTAAGCATTAGAAGGTTCCTAATGGAACTGAAAACCTTTAAATCTCTGTGTTTAAGTAGTTTGGCAAGTAATCATTGTTGACTTGTTAGTTTAGACGCCATATTTTATTTAAAATATTAAATGTTGGATAATTTTATTTATTATTTATCGATAAATACTCATTTCGTTTCAATTTAATTCACACTTTTTCTTTTCATTTGTCTCAATTCATTAATCTCATTTTTAAAAATAGCAACTTTTTCACAATCAACATTAAAATATCAATTTCACTCACAGTTCTTAGTTATTATATCTGTCAAACCAGAACGGAGGGAATATATATTATAAATATAAATTTAAAGAATTCTTAGGCCTCCTTTGGAACTAGCCTCAAGCTACTTTTACAATCATGAAAATGAGCATTAACAAGTAGTTGGAACTCTGTTGTCGGAAACCAGGAAGATCTTTTCTATCCACACTCAACCATCCAAGATTTACTGTGGGACACTCTCAACTACTGCACGGAGCCGGTGATGAGACGTTGGCCGATGAACAAGATCCGGCAGAGAGCCCTGGACAAGACCATCAAACACATGCGCTACGGAGCTGAGGAGACCAGATATATAACCATTGGATGTGTCGAAAAAGTATATTGTTTTCTGCTTTCTTGTAAGAGAATATTTGTGACAGATAACATAGTGATTTGTTGGATATGTTTATTGTGCATACAGAGTCTTCAGATGATGTGTTGGTGGGCGCACGACCCAAACTGCGACGAATTCAAGCATCACTTAGCCAGAGTGCCTGATTACCTGTGGCTGGCTGAAGATGGCATGAAAATGCAGAGTTTTGGGAGTCAGCTGTGGGACAGCGCTCTTGCAACTCAAGCAGTTATTGCAAGCGGAATGGTTGACGAATACGGCGATTGTCTCAAGAAGGCGCATTTCTTCATAAAGGAGTCACAGGTACCTCATCATAACACTAAAAACTTGTTCAACTCATGCATGGTTTCATCTCATTTTTATTCATGTAGGTGAAGGAAAACCCGAAAGGCGATTTCGAGGCCATGTATCGTCACTTCACGAAAGGTTCGTGGACTTTCTCGGATCAAGATCAGGGGTGGGTTGTATCAGACTGCACTGCTGAAGCACTCAAGGTATACCTGCTTTTTTTTTTTTTTTTTTTTGTTGATGTTTAGAAATTGACAATTAAAATATGTTTCAGTGTCTGCTTATCCTTTCACAAATGCCAAAAGAAATAGCAGGGGAGAAGGCCGATGATGAGAGACTATACGAAGCCGTGAATGTGCTTCTTTATTTGCAAGTATGAAATCTCCCTCATTCTTGAATCTACATTAGTTTGCATTTTTTCAATCTACATTGTGGATTTATTGTGGTTTGTGTTTGTTTTCAGAGCCCTCACAGTGGTGGATTTTCCATCTGGGAGCCCCCGATTCCACAGCCATATCTCGAAGTAATAATCTTTGAAAGAAACAAGCAAAAGTCTTGAACACATTGAATAATTCTTAAGATAGAACTAATTCTTCCCATTTCCTTTCAGGTTTTGAACCCCTCAGAGCTCTTTGCAGACATTGTAGTTGAGCAAGAGTAAGATTCTTCATTCTCTGAGCTCTAGTAAATAATACTGCAATTTGATAAAAAGAAACTAACTCTTTCTTTTGTGGTTTAGGCATGTGGAAAACACTGCAGCTATTATCCAGGCTTTGATATCATTCAAGCGTCTATATCCAGGCCACCGCGCCAAAGAAATCGACAACTCTGTGCCGAGGGCACTCAACTTCCTGGAAGGAAGGCAATGGCCTGATGGCTCTTGGTATGGATACTGGGGAATCTGCTTCCTCTACGGCACATGCTTCGCGCTCGGAGGATTGGCTGCAGCCGGGAAGACTTATGAGAACAGCGAAGCAGTTCGAAAAGGTGTCGAGTTCTACTTGTCAACACAGAATAAAGAAGGTGGATGGGGAGAGAGCCTTGAGTCCTGCCCAAGCATGGTACATTTTTTGATCTTCATTAGAGAAGCTGAGCCTCTTTTTGAGATGGGAAACTCTAACATTGTGTTGATGTTGTAACAGAAATACATACCATTGGAAGGAAACCGGACAAATCTTGTTCAGACATCATGGGCAATGCTAGGTCTTATGCATGGTGGGCAGGTTAGTTCTTCGATTATATAACTACTTAATTAGTTTTTTTTTAGAGAAAAGAGTTGCTCAAGATATGTTGGTTTTGATGAAAATAGGCTGAGAGGGATCCGAAGCCTCTACACAGAGCAGCAAAACTGTTGATCAATGCACAGATGGACGATGGAGACTTCCCTCAAGAGGTAACAATTTTCTAAAAAATAAATAAAAATTCTCTGTTTCATCATTCATGGCTGTCAGATTTTTTTTAACATAAAAAATTGAATGGAGCAGGACATAGCGGGTGTGTTCAGGAAGAACTGCATGCTGCATTACGCGCAATTCAGAAATGTATTCCCACTGTGGGCACTTGGAGAGTATCGTAAACGAGTATGGTCATCTCAATGCCTGTAAATATACAAGAAAACTGCAATAAATGAAGCAAATCTTTTTTTTTTTCTTATTAAATTTCCAGTGTTTGTTGTTGTAAATTATGAAGTACCACCACCTCTAAGCAATCTATTTATTGTTAATTTGATGGGATTTCGTAAGGGTTGATTCTGATCGTGAGTCAATAAAAGAAGATTCTGTGATTTCCTTATAACTTGCAATTTTCTAGTCCACAATTGATGTCAATTCTATTTTTTTTGTACGAAGATCGCAGTTCTATTTCTATTGAAATGTCAATGAAAATTACTCAAATAATCTCATAAAGCTCTAAAATTTAATTGTTCACAACTTAGACAGTAACACTCACTCCATTCAAGCAACCACGCTTACATTGTGTAGGCAACAAGTCCCATCTCACACTCTATCTAGGACTCAGATGCCCCCCCTTTATTTGATTTTTTATTTTTAAAATTTTTTCAGTTCTTTATCTCAATGTATTGGAGTTCAAGTGATTCACTATTCCGCACGTAATTCTTGGATACTTAGTGTTTGTGTTAGGATTTTTGTTAGAGAAATTCTTTCTTATTTTTTGTGTTTTGGTGGGTCAAAGATTATAAAAGCCATCTTAGTCAGTTTTTCAGTTTCTAGAGTTCTAAAACTGTAATCCTTATATAGGATCGATCGAGTTGTAATAGAACTTAGGCTGAAGACCGAGCATAGGACATGCTCGAGAACTAAAGAACTGCACGCCTTGAAATTTGGTATTTACCAAGTATAGCCTTGACCAAAACTGAGTTAGGGTACTCAGTATAGGTTTTCCATACTGACCAGAAGAAGTCAGTATGAGGGCTTTCCCATACTGACTAGGAGAAGTCCGCATGAGGGTTTTCCATACTGACCAGGAGAAGTTAGTATGAGCGCGTTTTCCATACTGACTGTGGACAGTCAGTATGAGAGTCAGCCATACTGACTTTGGGAGGTTAGTACGAGGGCTAGCTATACTGACCTTTGGAAGTCACTATAAGAGCCTCTACCTTTAAAGCATGAGCTATTCAAAGACATCGAAGCTCGGTCAGACTTCGGCATATTCATGCCCAAGTAAAAGTCAGTACGAAGATATTCAAACTTGAATTCCTCATATTGAAACTTAGTCGGACACAAAGTTAGTGTATAGTACACTGACATAGCAGAGCAGACCTACGGCATGGACTACGATTGGTCAACATCTTCCATGAGTCTAACGACTGGATTTATGTGTCTAACGGGCAGAAATTTGAAATGCTAGAGAAAGTCCTCTATAAATAGGACTGTACATCAACCTTAAACGGTTACGAATTTGAATAATTCTCACTCTAAGAAGAGCGCTGGTAAGCCACCTCTCTGTTAAAACTCTCTGAGTTTTCGTGTTTTTTTACATGAGACTTGAGTCCCTGACTCAAGTTATTACTCCGTGCTACTCTCTCCTAGCACGAGGCTGAAGCTTTCCTTTGGTGAATATATATTTACAAGATATATTCATACCAGTCAGTCTCCTACTTTGGTACACTGATTCTCACGGGCGTATGTGTAACACCCCGTATTTTTCCGCGCAACTTTTATGCTAAATAATTATTTAAACGCGTGTGACGATAAAGAAAGCTCTGAATATATTAATCGGTTGCCTATAATTATTTCGGTTCTTTATTAAATATATGGGCTAGATTAATTATTTTGAGTTCAAGTATTAGTACAGTATTGGGCTAGCAGACTTATTTATTTATTTCTATATTTGGGCCCAATTGAAGGAGAATGATAAAAGCCCATTTGAAAAATAAGTATATTAATTTAGGTTCATTCTACTCTAGCAATATTAATTAAATCCCATGAAAATTTATTTAAGGACCAATTGCGTATATTAATCGATACGAATATTATTCGAAATTAATTCCAAGACATAATTCAAAATTTAAAATTTCCAATATATTGGATGTAATTTTCGGCCACTGTTGCCTTAAATAAAATATAGGCACATTAATATATATATATATACACACACACATATGTGATTATATTCGAGAATTTATTTCCGAGGAGATATCGAAAATTATTTCATATTCTTTCCTAGAGTTTTCGGCCCTATTAAAATAAGATAGGGGAATTTTACATAATTCCAACCTTATGTTATATGATGTAGAAATTTATCCAATTATTAAATCATTATAGGAATTAACTTAATTTGAGTGGAATGAGGAATGACCAAAAAGGGTCTTCCAGAAGGAAAGCATTATTGGCCATGTAAATGAGTGGAGGACAAATTAGTCATAAAACTTTTGGTTGTAGACAAAATGATTACCTCACACACACACACGAACATGATTATACAAAAACACACTCCATCTCCTCTCTCCCACCTCATTTGATCGATTCCCCCTCTTCTTCCCCATCACTTCATCTTCTTCAACCATTCTCCACCATTGTAGAACTTTCATTGAAGCTCCATAATTGCAGCCACACTCCTACACACATAAACCACCTCAAGTCACTACCATTTTACACCAAACTTACCCTCACACCTTCCTCTATCCAATAAACCCAAAAGCCCTATCATATTCCCATATTGAAGATTCGGCCTAGGCTGCAAATCGAAGTTCCATGAAGCCAAGAAGTACATCTAGAAGGCTACAAGTGATTGGAAGCAAGAATTAAGCAAAAAGGAATGCTATGAGGCATTTTCGAAAATTTTGAGAAGGGAGCTCAAGATCTGAAATTAAAACCTTCAAGTAACTCTTATCTACCCTCTTTAGGAACTAATCTACATGTTTAAGAACTTGCATGTATGACCAAGAAACCCTATGTCGACCTAGAAGCCATATGATGAAGTAGGGTTCATAATATGCATGCTTGATGGCCAATATTGACTGTGTTGTTGATTGATGATTCCTTGTATACATGATATATCTTGTGATCTATGTTATATGAACATGATATGAAGTGTTTGAGGTCTAAAATTGAAAATATATGTTGTTGGATGATGAGTTGCTACAAATTTATACATGTTAAAGTGAAATGAGCATGTTGTGATGAAGTTTGAAAATGAGCTCTCTGTTTAGTTGTGGCAGATAAGTCAAATGGAACACGATTGGTCTGAAATTTAAATATATTAAACCTGAATGTGTTAGAAAATTTTTGGCTTTGGTTCATGTTAAAATATTACTCCCTCTGTCCCATTTTATTAGTCCCACTTGCCTTTTTTATCCGTCCCACTTATTAGTCCCGTTTCCTAAAATAGCAAACTTTTTCACACCCACCAATAAATTATTAATTCTACTACACTCACATACATTGGTTTCTGTGCCATTTTCATTTGGGACTAATAATATGGGACGGAGGGAGTATTTGGTTCGAAAGTTATGCACTCTGCAAAAATATGTGTCATTCTGTATCGCATTTTAAAAATGATTTTTGAAACTGCATTTAGACATTTTAGAAAATTCTCAAGATTTATTTATTGGTTCTTAACACATCATGGAGTCTGCATATAAATTCTGAAGTCATTATCAAGTGTATTTCAAGAATTAAATAATAAGGAGGGCGCATTTTATTATTTGCATTTGATCCCTGGTCTAGCCCAGAAACTGCTCAAAGCCCAAATACCTCTTCTGTTTATCGGATCATTATCAGAATTAATATTCAACAAAAAATATTGAGGGAAGAGAGAGAAACGGGCGATGACAATCAAGAGGGAGAAACTGATCGACTTCTCCGGTTCTCTGATTCAACTCGGTAGCGTATCCTCACCAGATTTCCGAGAATTAAGGGAACAGATCAGAAGATTAGATCTGTAGGAACACCAATCAACTCAGTCAACCGCCATCATTCAATCCGCATGAGTTGAGGTATTCCTAAATCCATCGACTGCAATTAATTTTGTAGGAGCATGCTTATATTCGCCTCGTTTATTTAATTTAAATTTGTTTTCGATACCCTAAGAACGATCTTTGGCAAAGTAATTTAAAGTGGCAACTCATGTTGTTTATTGTAGACTTGAAACCTACAACTGTTATCCAAATAATACTTATATAAAGATGTTGTAATATCCCGTATTTAATTAAGCGAGTTTATGCTTAATTAATTGAATAGAAGAATATTTAATTTAGCAAATTATTATTTATTTGCTTTTGAGAAGAAATTAAACACCCGATGAGATACAAGGGTCAGAATTTTGCTTATAATATACCAATGGGATCGTTTCGAGAAAACATAAGTGACCGTGAAGTCACAATTGTTAAAAGAAGGACGAGTGTAACGAGAGATTAATTAGAATATTAATAAATGTGTTTAAATTCACAACTTGCACTCGGGAAGTCCATTTCTTAAATCGAGCTAGGGAATGCTTGGAAATAAAATAAGGAAGGATACGAAACGATCGGTATATTTTTCTGAGACCCGAATAGTGTTTAATTAATTATTGAATTAATGGAAAAGTGGAAAATCTTTGTCTCCGAAAATTTGGAATATTATATGAATGAGATGGGCTCGTTAAATGGAGCATTTTCATATAATTATTTATTTATTTTGAACTCGAGAAGATGAGTTAACGGAGAAAATTATACGCGAATTGAACCGGGGAAAACAATTGGCAAAGAAATTGCCACATCGTGGCTAGCTTGGGTGGCAAGGAAATTGGCCACATCACCATGATTGAGGCGGTGGGAAATAATTGAATTTCCTCAAATTTTTCATGGAAAATAAGAAAAACATTCAGCATTTTCATTCTCATCTTCTCTCCAACACCCGCGTACACCACCTCACGCCACCCTCTGTTCTTCGCCTCCGTCCGACCTTCACCGTCTACCACTCGCCGTGAAACTACATTCTGTGCGAAGCCCTCACTACAAGGATTACGTGGAGCTTAGAATTGCTCCGATCCGTTGAGAAACGAGCGAGTTATCACCATCTGAAGTCGACCCGCCGTTAAGTCGGTAAATTACGGTATCGGCATGAAACTTATATCAAACGACAATGGATCATCGATTTGACTTTGTAATCGTGTTCTCCATATTTTTAGGATCATTTTGGTGTGCTTGGGTCACCACCCCCGTCGTCGGAAAGTCGAACCGCCGCCCCATCTCCATTAATTCCGGTGAGCTTTTCTTCAAGCTTTTTCCGGCGAATTTTCTCCGTTTCGGTCCATGTCTTTCATGTTTATGTTATCCTAGTATGTTAATGAAAGCATGATGGTGGGTTTTGGGGGTCGGAATGGCCGGGGTTGGCCGGAAACGGCTGAAGGAGAGGTTGCAAGCTGCGCGCTGTGCGCGTAGAGCTGGAGCAAGCGACCGGCGTCGGTCGATACGCCGGCGACGGCCGACAGCAGCTCCGGCGGCGATGCACGCGTGTTTTCTTCTTCCTCTGTGTGTATATGTGTATATATATATATTACGTGTATATATATTGTGAGAAAAGGGAAATTTTGTATCTTCTCTCTTTGCTGCTATATATATATATATATATATATGTGTGAAATTCTCTCTCTCATATTACAAATATATGTGTGTATTTGTTGAAAAAAAAAAAAAAGAAAATCTCTCTTTCTCTCTCTCCCGTAATATATATGTATATATATGTGGGTGTTACTACTACTATTATTTTTTTATTATTATCTTTATTATTTTAAACTTCTATTTATTTAATTATTTATTATATTTGGTCATCAATTTGTTTTATATTTTTGGATGATGTTCAATTATCTAATTAATTATACCAATTATATTTAACGATATTTCAAGTGCTTATAAATGTTGGAAATTTTGTGATCAAATTAGATATTTAATTGAATGATAAATCATTTTGAATCGTTTAAAACATTGTTGAATATGGGTTTAGCCGTTTAATATATAAACGAGCTTAATTTGAGTTGGTTTGTTAACCGTGGATCGGTTAACATGTGCGATTGAGTTTATTTGAGTTGCATGCCTGTCTCGAGATTGCAAGTCGAACTGTTGGGTAATGTCAGTTTGGTTTGTCAGTCATAGGTCCTGATTTATGTCAAGTAACGTCAGCTAAGGCGCTGATTGTTCAAACTCTAGTTTATCCATCCTAATTAGTTGTGTACTATATTATTGAAGGTGGAAATAAGGAGGAAGGCTCAACTGCTCAATTAACGAGAACCATCTAGTACGATAAAAGCTTAACACCAGGTGGGAACTATTTCAGTATAAAAAGAAAATGCATTTTATTTTCTAAAATGTGTGAAACTGTTTTTATTTTAAAACGATTGCTATGCATAAATGTTTTGTGTTACATATCTGTTCTTCTGTTGACTGCTATCAACAGAAAGTTTGATTATGAGATGAGAACCAAGCTCTATTGGTGCTTGAGCTAGTCTTAATAATCTGTGATAATGAAGGCTAGCAACCTCAAATGTATTGTGAATTCAGGATGTGCAGTTGACGTACTGAACCCTTGGAGAGATAAGGATCCGTGTGAATTTATTTAATTAAATCGATCGTGTCTCAATGCTTGTGTAGATACTGAGACCTTGTGCACATTTAGATGACAGTGGGTAGAGTGGTTCGCCCATTCCCAGCTGTTCATCGTAACTTGGAAGTGGGCCAGCTTCCAGTTACAAAATGATAAAACAGATATGTCAACATGTTAGTTAGCCGGCAAATGAAAATGTTTTGGGTAACACGGTTTCTTTTAGTAAAATCCCGTGTTTATCTGTGTGTGTTGCATAGCATTCATACTTAAACTTATTTTTCGGGCATGTTTCCATTGGGTACATTTGTACTCAGCCCCTCGTGTTATTTCTAAAACGCGCAGGTTGATCAGCGAGGATGGAGCAGTGGTGGTGTAAAGGAAGCAACTGGATTATTGTACAGATTTTGAAGATCCTGTGATATGCATCATCACATGCATATCACCATCACGTTACACACACCGTTGCACCGCTCTCTGAAATGTTTTCCCTTCCGTTGTTCGAAGCTTTTGATGAAAAACCTGGTTAAACTGTTTATCCGTTTGAATATCCTCTTTTGAACGTATGAAAGTATGGTTTAAAATCGTTTATCTTTCCGCTGTTTATTTTAAAATGTTTGAAAATCGAAAATCCACGACTGTAATGTGCCTCATAGTTGGGAAGGCTTAATGGGGGCGTTACAGATGTAGCGACACATCAAGAAGCTAGGATAAGCTCACTTATGTACTGATGTGTTGCAACCTAAAATGAAAGCCGTGATATTATTTATATTTTTCTAGGTCAAACGATTCATATCATCCTTAATTTGTGATCTCCCACACACCATATGGTTATCCCTATAAGCAAGATTAAATAATAAAGCAGTATGAAATTATACACTTTGAAAGATAAGATTAAATTTATAATATGTGATTGAGTGTAGTACCAACAAATTAAACTAACCCATATTGCAAAATGTCAAACCCAATCCATTTTCATCTTTTATTACGATAGCGTCAATAAACTCACAAACACATAAATATAACAACATGCATGGTCGATAGATATTAATTTGAGTGGGCCATCAATATATATTTAATTCTTATTCTTATTAAATAAATAAAGATCTGGTTACTTAGGTATAGTATGAAGTTGGTGCGTTGCCCGAATTGGTTGATGACGGAAATCAATGGTCGATGCAAATGCAAAATAGCATGAGAACATGTGCAGATAAATCCATTCAGAAAAATGGAATTGTTCTACCCTTCAAATATGTAATTAAATAGTAAAATACTATAAAGTTTTATAATTATTTAAGACATTCTTGTTGGAAAGAATCAATTTAAGATAGAAGAGATCAGAAATAAGATTGAAAATACAACAAGAGAAGTCAAATACAGCTCACCTATCAGTTGAAAATAGAACAAAAGACAGGATTGAAATCACAACTCAAACCAGGAGGTCAAATATAGCTCACCAAGAAAAGAAATTAAGGGATTAGATTCACATTTATTTTCTTCCTTACATAATTGTTATTAATCCTATTTAAAGGAGTGTATACACCAGTGTAAATCATCAAGAAATAGAAAAGAATCTATATTCCCTTCATCATCTATTTTACCTTCTTTTTCTATGGAGAAACCATGTTTTAACATGGTATCAGAGCAGGTTTAATATCCTGTCTCTGTTTTTCAACAAAGAGGCTCAGAATGTAATTCATCACAGCCTATTTGATCCAAACCCTTTACCAAACCCTCTCGCTACCTTTTCTCAAAGCCAAGGAACTCAGATTGTATAATCATCACTGTTCCTATACCAATCTCAACCTCTCAACTAGACCAAGGCAACAACTAATCCCTACTCTCTCTGTCCTGTCCCTGCAAATCAAACCATGTCAGAAACAGAAGCAAAAAATGTGATCAAAGCAGCAGGCAACATTAATCTAGGGCTCAAGTTGGATGGAGAAAACTACCCCATATGGTCCAGATTGATGAAGGTGGCCATCGGAGGAAGGGGAAAGACAAAACAAATTACAGGCGACCCTCCTCCGCCCAAACGAGGAGAAACTGGATTCACACAATGGGAAGAAGATGATCTCACAGTAGTCTCTTGGCTTCTCCAAAACATGGAGAACAAATTAATGTCCCGGTTCGCTCAACATCCGACTGCCAAAGCTATCTGGGATAGCTTGGCAGTCACCTATGGAGCAACATCCGATCCCCTCCAAATTTATGACTTGGAGGTTCGTGCTAATACGGTAAAGCAAGAGGGACAGAGTGTTGAGTCCTACTGGTCCGAGCTAACAAGTATTTGGCTCAACATCGATCAAAGAAATCCTAACCCACTAGATTGCTGCAACAAGGGAATCGAAAAATACCAACAGATGATTGATCAAAGGAGACTATTTCAATTCCTTTCCGGTCTCGACATGAAGCTAGACGGAGTTAGACGAGACATCTTAAAAGAAACAACCTTACCTTCACCGGAAGCCGCTTTCTCAAGGGTCCGACGAGAAACAGCCCGGATGCAGATACAGCTGGCAGCAATTCAAGGATCCGAGTCTCAAATCGGATCGGGTTTCGCAGTAAAGGGGAAGGGGGAACAGAGCCGGCGCAACCCACCTCGACAGAAAATCGACAAAACAAAATTAATATGCAGCCACTGTGGAATGAGAAAACATACAAGAGATCAATGTTTTCAACTTGTTGGTTACCCGGATTGGTGGGAGGACGGCCACAAAACTGCCGTCGGAAAAGGGAAAGCTGCCATCGGTGTGGAGCCCGGCGAGAGAACCGAACACATCCTCGCCCGTGACGGCTCTTCCATCGCCGGGCAACAAGAGGGCGGCGCTGGGATCGGATTTTTCGGAGGGGCGGTCTGGTCGGCCGGAGGCGCAGCGACCAGAGGCGCAGCAGCCAGAGGAGCAGCGGCCGGAGGAGCAGCGGCCGGAGGCGCAGCGACCGGAGGCGTGCGATCGCCCGGAGAGGCGATGTGGCCGGTCGGAGAAAATGGAGAGGGAGGGGCTGCGGCTGATCGTGCGAGAGGTAAAGGGTTTGGTTTAAAACCAAACCCTTATTTTGTTAAGAATTTTCACTTCCCCATTTTACCCCCCTCTATTTCAGATTTTACCTCACAATACCCCTCTCCTATATGCAATCACACACACATACCCAATTCCACACGTTTATCATTTAAAGGTTGGATTTTTGATTGTGGGGCCACCGATACAATGTCTTTCTCGCGATCTGATTTTTTAAATCTCACAAAATCACCCAAAACACATATACAAACAGCTAGTGGAGATTTAATACCTGTCGTAGGAATAGGCACCATACAAATTTCCCCTACATTGTGTCTTTCAAACTGCCTTTTTGTTCCTTCATTATCTCATAAACTGCTCTCTGTCAGTCACGTGACTCGCGAATTAAATTGTACCCTTCTCATCAATCCTTTCTTCTGTATTCTGCAGGATATCAGGACGAAGGAGATTATTGGGCGTGGCACTGAAAAACTTGGACTGTACTGCGTAGATGAGATCACTCAAAATGGTACTGTGTTACTTACTCAAGGATCTCAGAATCAAAAACTTTGGCTTTGGCATAGACGGTTGGGGCATCCCTCCAATAGTTATCTAAAAATGCTATTTCCTAATCTAGTTCAAAACTCTGTTATTCCTTGTGATTCTTGTATTTTGGCCAAAAGCCACAGACATTCATTCAAATCTAAACAAAATCGTGTGGATTCAATTTTTTCACTAATTCATTCTGATGTGTGGGGTCCTGCTCCTGCCTTAGGTGGTCTTCGGTTCAAATATTTTCTTCTCTTTGTGGACGACTGTTCTCGCATGACCTGGGTATATTTTTTAGAAACAAAATCTCAAGTTTTTGAAAAATTTACTCAGTTTTATGCTATGATACAAACTCAATTCCACAAAAACATTCAAATTCTCCGCTCTGATAATGGTGGAGAATTTATCAACTCTTCAATGACAACCTTTTGTCAACAAAGAGGTATTCTTCATCAAACATCTTGCCCATATACCCCTGAACAAAATGGGGTTGTAGAAAGAAAAAACCGGATTATCCTAGAAATGACTCGAGCTATGATGCTAGAATCCAATGTTCCTCCCTTTCTCTGGCCTGAAGCCGTTGCAACAAGTATTTATCTTCTAAATAGATTACCGACTAAAATTCTTCACTTCCAAACTCCACTCAAATATCTATCCTCTATCACTTCCGTTCCTTCCGCTCTCACTCTTGAACCGAGAATCTTTGGCTGTTCTGTCTTTATTCATATCCCAAAACACGAGCGCACTAAATTTGAGCCATGTGCCGAAAAATGTGTGTTTGTCGGTTATGGGGTACAAAGAAAAGGATATCGGTGCTACAATCCTCAAACCCGTCAAATTGTCACTACCATTCACTGTGACTTCCTTGAAACAGAATACTTCTTTCGTGACCAGCTTAGAGGTCAGGGGGAGAGTGGACCAAATGACCCTCTAAACTGGCTCCTCCCTGATATTCCTCTCATTTCTCCTCCTGAGTCTCCGGATGCCCCTCCTGAGTCTCTGGATGCCCCTCCTGAGTCACACATACAAAATGAGTATCTCTCTACAGCAGAAACAGTACCAGTGCCTGAAGTGTTGCCTCCAATATCACCGGAAAATCTGATATCCTCAGAAGAAGATGAACAAAACCATCTTGAGCCTGCTCCTGAACCTGAAACCTCTGAAGTTGCTGATTCTCAGACACGATATGTTTTACCTCCTCGAAGCACGAGGGGTATTCCCCCCCGACGCTATTCTCCCGAATGGTCTAAAAGTAACTCCAGGTATCCTATTGGGTCAGTGGCCAAACTAAATCTATCCAGAGAAGCCACTGCCTATGAGAAGGCACTTTATACAGAACAGATTCCGCCGTCTGAAGTTGAGGCCTTACAGATCCCTCATTGGAGGGAAGTAATTCAAAAGGAACTTGATGCTCTTGCTCGAACCAATACCTATGAGAAATGCCAACTTCCTAAGGGGAAGGTACCCATTGGATGTAAATGGGTATTCACAATTAAACGGAAGCCAGATGGTTCAGTTGAGAGATACAAAGCTCGCTTGGTGGCTAAAGGCTACACTCAAACCTATGGAATAGACTATGCTGAGACTTTTTCTCCGGTCGCAAAGATGACCACAGTCAGAATTCTTTTATCTATAGCTGCGTCGAAAGACTGGGCTCTCCATCAATTCGATGTTACCAATGCATTCCTACATGGCGATCTGAAAGAAGAGGTTTATATGCTCCCACCACCAGGTTTCTCTCATGATTTTAAAAAAAATGAAGTCTGTAGGCTTAAGAGGACTCTGTATGGTCTAAAACAGTCTCCAAGGGCTTGGTTCGGAAGGTTTACTACAGTAATGAAGAAGGTTGGTTATCTACAAAGCAACTCAGACCATACCCTATTTATCAAACGAAGGGAAAAGCGTCTTACATGTCTAATCATATATGTAGATGATATGATTCTGACTGGGGATGATCCAGAAGAAATTGCCAATCTCAGGAAAAATCTGTTCCAAGAGTTTGAAATGAAAGATTTGGGAAAGTTGAGATACTTTCTAGGCATCGAGGTTCTCAGATCCCGGCAGGGTATATTTATTAATCAGAAGAAATACACTCTAGACCTCATCACTGAAACTGGACTTCTAGAGTGTAAACCTGTGGCAACCCCAATCGTCGTTAACCACGGATTACAGATTACAGAAGGAGCTGAACTGGTTGACCGCACCAGATACCAACGACTCGTGGGCCGACTAATCTATCTCTCACACACTCGTCCTGATATTGCTTACGCTGTAAGTGTGGTTAGTCAGTTTATGCATCATCCACAAGTAAATCACCTGGAAGCAGCAATGAGAATTGTAAGATACTTAAAAGGAACGTATGATTATGGGATTCTCTTTAAAAAATCAAACCATCTGGAGATCCATGCTTATACTGATGCAGATTGGGCCGGAAATCCAATAGATCGAAAGTCTACAGCTGGATACTTTGCCTTTGTTGGAGGAAATCTCGTGTCATGGAGAAGTAAGAAGCAAAAGGTTGTTGCACTATCTAGTGCAGAAGCAGAATTTCGGGGCATCAAAAGTGGTCTTACAGAAATACTCTGGATAAGAAAATTGATGATTGAGCTGGGCTTATATTCTGGAAAAACATGTCGACTCTTGTGTGACAACAAAGCAGCAATAAGTATCTCAGAAAATCCAGTGCAACATGATCGAACGAAACATGTGGAAGTCGATAGGCACTTCATTAAAGAAAAGATCGAAGAAGGCATTGTTGCTCTCCCTTTTGTCTCCTCCAAGAATCAATTGGCTGACATTCTCACAAAGGCAGTAGACTCAAAAATGTTCTCAAATGTCCTCAGCAAGTTGAGCATTGGGAATCCCGACACTCAACTTGAGGGGGAGTGTTGGAAAGAATCAATTTAAGATAGAAGAGATCAGAAATAAGATTGAAAATACAACAAGAGAAGTCAAATACAGCTCACCTATCAGTTGAAAATAGAACAAAAGACAGGATTGAAATCACAACTCAAACCAGGAGGTCAAATATAGCTCACCAAGAAAAGAAATTAAGGGATTAGATTCACATTTATTTTCTTCCTTACATAATTGTTATTAATCCTATTTAAAGGAGTGTATACACCAGTGTAAATCATCAAGAAATAGAAAAGAATCTATATTCCCTTCATCATCTATTTTACCTTCTTTTTCTATGGAGAAACCATGTTTTAACAATTCTTTCGATTTATGCGCCCCTTGACTCAGTAAAAAAATAATAATTTCATTGATGTAGTAGACTCTACCGAGACAACTGGAATTAATAAGATAATGTAATTAAAGATGATTAAACTTTTATATATATATATATATATATATATATATATATATATATATATATATTTTTTTTTATAGGAATACAATTATTAAACTCACACACCCAAATGTCCTCAGAGAAACTCGAATTTATGATCTCTTGTTCCAGACAAAGTGCTTTCACCACTACACCACGAGCGAGGGACTATATTTTTTTTAAACATTGAAATTGCTTTATCAGTTATCAACCCTCAGATCAAGTGATTTATATTTTATAATGATTTATATTAAAATATTAAATTAATAGTATTAAAAATTGAGTTGATTTTCCGACAACAATCACTGCAAATCATGAAACCCTCACTAGTTCCCTTTATTATTTCCTGCATGCGCTGCTCGGCTGCTTTACCTTGCCCCTCGTATTAATTTTCTTCCCCATTTTTACTTCAACATAAAACACAGGTCAGCTCTAAACTAAAAACCTTCCTTCAATACACTCAAACCCAATTCAGCAAAAATATAAAAGTCGTCCGTTCCGATAATGGCTGTGAATTCATTAATCATTCCTGTCTCTCATTGTTTACAGATCTTGGTATTGTTCATCAACGTTCTTGTCCATATACACCCCAACAGAACGGGGTTGTAGAACGCAAGCATCAACATCTTATCCAAGTTGCCCGTGCCTTACTATTACACTCTAAACTACCAAAACGTTTCTGGGGTGATGCGGTTCTCACTGCCACACACCTTATTAATAGGCTTCCCTCTTCCATTCTTGATTGGAAATGTCCCTTCCATATTCTTACCAACAGACTTCCTGACTACACTTCTCTCAAAGTGTTTGGATGTTCCTCATTTGTGCTGATCAAATCTCCAACCAGAGATAAATTTGACAGTAAGTCTTATAATGGTGTTTTCATTGGGTACCCTAGTGCTCAAAAGGGTTACAAAGTCTATATTCCAGACCTCAACAAAGTCATTATATCCCGAGATGTTACATTCAAAGACACTGTCTTTCCCACTATATCTGATCCTTCCTCTTCCATCATTCTTCCTACATGTTCTCCCATTCAATCCTACTCAGATGATCCTCTTCCTCCACTCACTGAACATACTTCCACATCTCAAAATTCACATATTCCAATCACCAGTCCTACCACTCATTCTTCCGACTCACCTACTGCTCCTACTCCTATTACCACACGACCCGTCACTAGATCGCGGCATCCTCCTGCATGGCTTAAAGATTATGCTACGTCTGTGTCATGTGTTACTTCTCCTTCTCTTCTTACTTGTCATACTGCTCGTACATTTACTGATTGTGTTGCTCTTTTATCTACATTTCAAGAACCTAATACATACAATCAAGCTCGTACTAACGTGAAGTGGCAGGAAGCGATGCAAGCCGAACTTGATGCGCTTGAAAAGAAGAGAATAATACTTAGGAGCTCACTTGTTTACCTGAAGGAAAGCGTGCAATTGGTTGTAAGTGGGTATATAAGGTCAAATGCAATGTGGTTGCTAAAATAACAACAGTCAGACTTCTTGTTGCTATTGCTGCTTCGAAAGGATGGCCACTGCAACAGATTGATGTAAATAACGCTTTCTTACATGGCTCTCTTAGTGATGACATCTACATGCTACCTCCTCCTGGCTACACCAAAGCCCGTATGGGGCAGGTTTGTCGACTTCGAAAGTCGCTTTATGGGTTAAAGCAGGCTTCGCGTGAGTGGAATTCTGAACTCACTTCTAAGCTTCTTACCTTTGGTTTCATTCAATCGGAGCATGATCACTGTCTGTTTAAGTTTACTTCTGGGGTTGATTTTGTATTTCTCTTGGTGTACGTTGATGATGTTTTACTCTCTGGTTCCAGTATTGATCTGATTCAGCAGGTGAAACAATATCTTCATGAATTATTTACTATCAAGGATCTAGGTGATGTTAAGTACTTTCTTGGCATGGAGTTCACACGTACCTCTGATGGTGTGTTTATTACCCAATCCAAGTATGCTACAGATATCTTACGTGATGCCGGTATGCTGGATTGTCTACCAATTTCTACACCATTTCCTCCTGGTCTTCGTTTTCTTGCAGATGATGATTCTTCTTCACCCATTTTTGAGCAACCCGAGCAATACCGACGTCTCATAGGTCGTCTTCTCTATTTGAATTATACTCGCCCTGATCTGACTTATGTTGTACAACAGCTTAGTCAATTTGTGCAATCTCCACGACAGTCACATTGGCAGGCTACTCAGCATGTTCTTCATTATCTTTCTACTTGTCCATCCCGGAGGTTATTCTATTCGGCTACAAATTCGCTTCAGCTTAGGGCGTTCTCTGACTCTGACTGGGGTTCTTGCAAAACCACCCGGCGTTCTCTTTCTGGATTTTGTATCTTCATTGGCGACTGTCTTCTTTCTTGGAAATCGAAGAAGCAGCCTACAATCTCTTGCTCAACCTCAGAAGCTGAATATAGGTCGATGGATGTTACGGTTCATGAACTCCAATGGCTCTCATATATGCTTCAAGATTTTTGGATTCCCTTTGTCTATTCCTATTTCTTTATGCTGTGACAATAAAGCTGCTATCCTTATCACTGAAAATCCGGTATTTCATGAGAGGACAAAACATATAGAGATTGATTGTCACGTCGTTCGCAATGCCTTCAAAGCAGGTCTCATCACTCCTGTTAGTCAAAAGGGTTGGCCACCACCTTTTGACTTTGTGGCTCATTCTTAACGTGCAGCAGTTTGCTTCTTTCTCTTCTTTCAGACTAGCCGCAACATTTGACCTCTTTTTGCATGAAGCATTTTTCCTTCTCTTCTTTCAGGAATTGCGGCAGCACAAATCAAGATCTTCACGCAAACTCACCTATAAAAGGTGGAGTTGCTCTGCCATTTTAATCACGGCTTCAGAGAGAGAAATTCAATCAAGTTCTCTCCTTCTCCTTCTTTGTGTAGCTCTTATTCCATTTGAGAGAGTATATATTGAGAGAAAAATTACTCTTTATTCTTGTAATTTTAAAGGATTTCTTGTACTCTCCTTTTGTTATAGTGGAATTATTTTGCTCGTCGCCGTCCGTGGGTTTTTCTCCGATTTGGAGTTTCCCACGTTAAATTCTTGTCTCCAATTTTATTTTTACTTCTCTAAATTTCCAATCAAACTCGATCCAAACGCTTCCGCATATCTCTGATTCCACAACAAGTGGTATCAGAGCGTTGGGTTATTAGTATTTCTCGTGGTACTATTCATAGTACTATTCATCTTCAAATATTTTTTTTTAATTGGGAATTTTTTTTTAAAGATGTCTACCGTCACCAAATTTGACATCGAGAAGTTTGATGGCAAGATTAGCTTTTCTATTTGGAAAATCCAAATGAAAGCCGTTCTTACCCAGAATGGTTTAAAGAAAGCTTTAGAAGGAAAGTCGAAAAAGCCGGCTTCCATGACAGATGAGCAATGGGACGAGTTGGATGAAAAGGCGCTTTCAGCAATCCAACTTTGCTTGTCTAAAGAAGTTCTACGTGAGGTAGCTGACCAGACCAATGCTGCGGCACTATGGTTAAAGCTTGAAAATTTGTATATGACCAAAAGCCTCGCAAACAAGCTTCGTCTCAAAGAGCGATTATATACGTTCCGTATGGTAGAAGGTACTCCCATTCAATCTCATCTTGATGAGTTTAATTCTATTATTATGGATCTGCAAAATATCGATATTAAAATCGATGATGAAGATAAAGCTGTTTTGTTGGTTGTCTCTTTACCATCTACCTACAAACACTTCAAAGAAATTATGTTATATGGTAACATTGACACCTTATCCTTTGAAGATGTTAAATCTAATTTATTGTCCAAGGAAAAATTTGATCTTGAAACTCATTCCGCGGACAAGGGTGAGGGTCTAAGTGTTAGAGGTAGAACTCAAGAAAATGGGAGTGCTAGAAATAAAAAGGGCAGATCCAAATCTAAGGGACGAAAATCCAACAACACCTGTCGGTATTGCAAGAAATATGGGCATGATATATCTGATTGTTTTACCTTAAAGAAAAAACAAGAAAATAAGGAAAGAAAAGAATCAGATAAACAACCTGCTGAAGCTGCTAATATTGAGATAGATTCTGATAGAGATTTTATGCTATCTATTGTCTCTTCTGATAAGAGGAGCAAAAATGAGTGGATCCTTGATTCTGGATGTACTTTCCACATGTCTCCTTATAGGGATTTATTTACCTCGTTTGAACCAATTGATAGTGGTACTGTCTTAATGGGCAATGATGCCCAATGCAAGGTTCAGGGAATAGGTACTATTCAGATCAAGACTCATGATGGCATCGTCAGGACTCTAAGTAATGTTCGCTTTGTTCCTGACTTAAAGAGGAATCTGATATCTCTTGGCACCCTTGAATCTCTTGGGTGCAGGTATTCAGCTGAAGGTGGAGTTTTAAAGGTATCAAAAGGTGCCCTTGTTTTATTGAAAGCTAACAGAGTTGGCACTTTATATGTCTTGCAAGGTTCTGTAGTGACAGGTTCAGCAGCTGTATCTTCTTCTATGCCTGATAATGATGTCACCAAATTATGGCACATGCGCCTGTGCCATATGAGTGAAAAAGGCATGCATCTTCTGAGCAAGCAAGGTCTTCTTGGTAATCAAGGAATCGGTAAGTTGGAATTTTGTAAACATTGTGTTTTTGGGAAACAGAAAAAAGTAAGTTTCTCAACTGCAACTCACCGTACAAATGGCATCCTTGATTATATTCATTCTGATCTTTGGGGACCTTCAAAAGTTCCTTCTTATGGAGGACGACGTTATATGATGACTATCATTGATGATTTTTCTCGCAAAGTTTGGGTTTATTTTCTCAGGTATAAAAATGAGACTTTCCCTACTTTTAAGAAGTGGAAAAATCTTGTTGAAACCCAGACAGAGAGAAAAGTCAAGAAGCTCAGAACTGATAATGGATTGGAGTTTTGTGAAGATGACTTTAACGAGTTCTGTGCAAATCATGGAATTGCTAGACATAAAACCATTCCAGGAACACCCCAGCAGAATGGTGTTGCAGAACGGATGAACAGGACTCTACTTGAGAGAGCTCGTTGTATGCTCTTAAATGCTGGGTTATGGCATCGACGTGATTTTTGGGCCGAAGCAGTATCTACTGCTTGTTACTTGGTAAATCGATCTCCACATTCATCACTTAACTTTAAAGTTCCAGAAGAAATTTGGTCAGGTTATCCTGTTGATTATTCTAATTTGAGAATTTTTGGATGTCCTGCTTATGCACATGTCAATAATGGCAAATTAGCTCCAAGAGCTGTTAAGTGTATATTTCTTGGTTATGCATCTGAATCTAAAGGATATCGCTTGTGGTGTTCTGAGTCACAAAAATTAATCCTCAGTAGGGATGTGACTTTTAATGAGGATGCATTATTATCTTCTGGAAAACAATCTTCTGTGATTTCTTCTACTAGTACTAATGATTTGCAGGGTACTAGTGAGAAGGTGGAGTTGGAGTTGAAATCTATAGCTCCTAATGTTGATGTTCCATCTTCAATAAATGAGTCTAGCACTGATGTTCGTGGTAATGATGATATTCATGAGATTACCACTTCTCCCACAAGGCCGCAGGAAATGGAGTATTTCATTGCTCGAGACAGACCAAGAAGAGTGATCACTAAACCATCCAGATATGCAAATTATGCTTGTGGTGATAATATATTTGCATATGCATTTTCAGTTGCACAAGAAGTAAACAATGGTATTGAACCTATCAGCTACACTGAAGCTGTTTCTTGTGCTGATTCTTCAAAATGGCTAGTGGCTATGAATGAAGAAATTGAAAGTCTATACAAGAATGGTACTTGGAGTCTGTCAGAGCTTCCCAAAGGCAAACGACCTTTGAAATGCAAATGGGTCTATAAGAAGAAAGACGGCATTCCCGGGGTTGAAGAACCTAGATGCAAAGCACGGTTAGTTGTCAAAGGTTTCAGTCAAAAGGAAGGTATTGACTTTAATGAGATTTTCTCACCTGTTGTTCGTCATACCTCCATACGTGTTTTGCTTGCTTTAGTTGCTTTATTTGACTTGGAATTAGAGCAACTTGATGTTAAGACAACATTTCTACATGGAGAGCTGGAAGAAGAAATTTATATGGAGCAACCTGAGGGATTTATTGTTCCTGGCAAGGAGCATCTTGTATGCCGATTGCAAAAATCTTTATATGGACTCAAGCAAGCTCCAAGGCAATGGTACAAAAGGTTTGATTCCTTTATGATCGGGCAAGGTTATTGCAGAAGTCAATATGATGACTGTATTTATTTTCAATGTCTTCCTGATGGATCCTTCATATACTTGTTACTTTACGTTGATGATATGTTGATTGCATCAAGTGACAAGTCTCTGATCAGGAAACTGAAAGCTCAACTCAATAATGAGTTTGAGATGAAAGAATTGGGTGCAGCTAAAAGGATTCTTGGTATGGAGATTCACAGGGACCGTCAAGCTGGTAAATTGTTCTTATCTCAACAAAAATACATTGAGAAAGTGCTTGACAGGTTTAATATGTCTGATTGCAAACCTGTTTCTACTCCACTCGCTGCACATTTTAAGTTGTCATCTGACCTTTGTCCCAAAATAGATGAAGAAATGGAGCGTATGTCACGCGTTCCTTATGCTAGTGCTGTCGGTAGTCTTATGTATGCTATGGTATGCACTAGACCTGATCTGGCATATGCCGTTAGCATGGTGAGTCGGTATATGCATAATCCTGGAAAGGATCACTGGAGTGCTGTAAAATGGATTTTTCGGTATCTAAAAGGTACTTCCAATCTTGGCTTGGTATTTGATAGAAACAAAGCTACAACTAATGTTGCAGGCTTTGTCGATTCGGATTATGGTGGTGATCTTGACCGAAGAAGATCTCTTTCTGGTTATATCTTTTCTCTCTGTAATTGTGCTATTAGTTGGAAAGCTCAGCTTCAGTCGATTGCAGCATTGTCTACAACTGAAGCAGAATATATTGCAGCAACAGAGGGAATTAAAGAGGCTCTTTGGCTTAAAGGTCTTGTCAATGAACTTGGTCTTACACATGATGTTCTTACTGTGTTTTGTGATAGCCAGAGTGCTATTCATTTGACCAAGAATTGTCTTTATCATGACAAAGACTAAACACATTAATGTGAAGCATCACTTTATCCGAGATATTGTAGCTATTGGTGAAGTTGTGGTTCAGAAGATTCATACATCTGAGAATCCAGCTGATATGCTTACTAAGCCTCTTCCAAAAGCCAAGTTCCAACACTGCTTGGACTTGGTTGGTCTTTGTAGCACTTAAACGCCCTTTGGGGCTTTATGCGGCGATGAACAACTTACAAAATGATCCAAGGTGGAGATTGTTAGTCAAAAGGGTTGGCCACCACCTTTTGACTTTGTGGCTCATTCTTAACGTGCAGCAGTTTGCTTCTTTCTCTTCTTTCAGACTAGCCGCAACATTTGACCTCTTTTTGCATGAAGCATTTTTCCTTCTCTTCTTTCAGGAATTGCGGCAGCACAAATCAAGATCTTCACGCAAACTCACCTATAAAAGGTGGAGTTGCTCTGCCATTTTAATCACGGCTTCAGAGAGAGAAATTCAATCAAGTTCTCTCCTTCTCCTTCTTTGTGTAGCTCTTATTCCATTTGAGAGAGTATATATTGAGAGAAAAATTACTCTTTATTCTTGTAATTTTAAAGGATTTCTTGTACTCTCCTTTTGTTATAGTGGAATTATTTTGCTCGTCGCCGTCCGTGGGTTTTTCTCCGATTTGGAGTTTCCCACATTAAATTCTTGTCTCCAATTTTATTTTTACTTCTCTAAATTTCCAATCAAACTCGATCCAAACGCTTCCGCATATCTCTGATTCCACAACAACTCCTATTCACGTGTCTTCATCTGCTCAACTGGCCGACATTTTTACAAAGGCTCTACCTGTTCATTTGTTCTACTCTTTACTATCCAAGCTGCACCTGTGGGAAGTGCAGCTTGAGGGGGGGATGTTACGGTTCATGCAAGTTAGTAACACAGAGAAAGATAAAAAAAATAACACCAAGAACAAAACCCACGTGCATGAACCTGCATGAGTTTGTTAGGAGAAGTTAGGAGAGTTAGTTACACAGCTGTTAGCTAGTTAGCTTAGATATTCAGCTATATTGTATACACACTGCATTGTATCATTTGAGTTTTACACACATAATGAAAATAATATGATTCCTCCACATTTCTATAGATTTTTTCTTCTATTTTCACACCGTATTCGTCAACCATTCCACTTGCAATAACTGCTTGAGTTGCAAGAGCGCAGTCCCATAGCTGGCTTCCGAAACTCTGCATACGAAATAAGCACTTTCATTTCATGTAATGATTTCTGCAAGTCATGTAATGATATTTCTGTTTCTGTTTCTGTACCTGCATTTTCATGCCATCTTCTGCAAGCCATAAGTAATCAGGCTTTCTGGCTAAGTGATGCTTGAATTCATCGCAGTTGGGGTCGTGCGCCCACCAACACATCATCTGCAGACTCTGTTTGTATACATATCCAACATATCACTATGTTATCTGTCACAATACTCTCTTGCATGAATAGCAGAAAACACCATACTTTTTCGACACATCCGATGGTGATGTATCGGGTCTCCTCAGCTTCGTAGCGCATGTACTTTATGGTCTTATCCATGGCTTTCTGCCTGATCTTGTTCAACGGCCAACGCCTCATCACCGGCTCTGTGCAGTAGTTGAGAGTGTCCCACAGTAAATCTTGGATGGTTGAGTGAGGATAGTATAGATCTTCCTGCAGGTTTCCAACCACACAATTCTATTTCATAAGAATATTTTAGAGATTTATTCTCTTTATTACATTATTGAGAGTTTCCTAGATTAGAATATTTCCTCTCCCTATTCACTGTTGTAGGCTAGCTTTGTCAATTTATTTACTTTTGTTCATTACAGAACTAATCAATGAATGAAATTCAAAGTAGGCTTTGTGTTTCTACTTTCAAGTTGGTATCAGAGCCAACCTATTAGAGTATGCATGGGTGTGCATGTAAGACACTAGAAGAATCTAGAAGAATGGATATTAGAGTATAACCTAGCTCTTGATAGCTGCTACTTCTAGAAGATGCAAAAGAAGACTCTAGAAGTGTATAAAGTGTGCAGATCGCATGAGAAAGACAAATGAAGAGCAAGGGAGTGTAACAAACTTTGAAACAGAAAACTAAAGATTAGTTAGAATTAGTTAGAATGCATGCATGTAAATCAGTTATGTATGCATGTATAAATATGATGTAAACTCAACATTTCAAGTAAGTAATGAAAATCTCTCCATTTTTACTCCAAAAATCGCTGGTATCAAGAGCTAGGTTATACTCTAATAATGGAGCTGTTTCTAGATAAGAGTTAGTTAGTTGAGTTAGTTAGATAGTTACAAAGAAGATTCTCATATATAAATAGATAGTTACAGCTCTCGTGTAACTCATTCTGAATCAATGAAATGAATTCATCTTCTCTCTCTAAATCTATCTCTAAACCCTAGTTTTAACACAACCTTCTTTTGTTTTCATTGATTCTTTAATTTTTTGCTATTAAAATATGAGTGGTAAATTAATAGAAATGCATACAGCTGAAAGGGAGAAATTTCTTTCATAATCAACAAAACAAAGATTCCTCTTGAATCTAATCATGGATAGAGAGGTGGTATGCTGACAACCAAAAAGTAAATCAATGGGTGACTAAAAATTACGTGTTTTTACCTTGAAACAAATATATATTTTGTGAATCGATTAATGAATTTTAAGAAAGTTTTGTGTTTCTACTTTCGAGTAAGTATTGAAAAACTACCTTGCAACAAAGGTGGCGCGCCTTGTTCCAATCATTCTGATCGTACGGCTTCAGGTGGATTTCATCACGAATTGATAAAATGACGTCGGTGAGAGGTCCGTGGTATTTTTTGGCGTATAGATACGACATTGGCATATATGTTGTGCGACAGTAACACCACATTTTTGCTGCATTTATTATTATATTTGATTTTTTCATCGAATTTAACTTATCTAATTTAATTAAAACCATAAATTAGTTAAAAATGGTTGAAGATTTAATTTTTACCAGGATGAAAAGGGAAAATTGAAGGGAAGAGCCAGAATTCTGGTGGAAGTGGGTTGCAGCCATCCCATTCATACACTCCAAGAACCTATAAAATAAATTCATGTTTTTGTTATGTTATTATCGTTTCTCACTTGGAAGATGGAGAAGTGAAGACCGAATTTTAACTTTTTTGACTAATTTATATTTACAATTTTGAATCAAATCTTTTGTTCCATAATAATCTTACTAATTATAATAATTGTTATTAAGAAAAAAAATAAGTATAATACTCTAATTGAATTTTTAGAATAAAAATAAAAATTTTATAAGAACATGAATAATGGTTATGCATTAATCTAAGAATCAAGCTCTACTAAAAATGGCAATTTAATTAATTTAAATATTATATAATACTAAATGAGTGAGATAAACACTCAAGGTTGAACTTATAAAATTAATATACATTATAATAAGTTAAAATAATAAAAAAATTTAATTAAAAATTTATAATTTTAATAGTGAAAAAAAAAGTGTAACATGAAACATGTAAATTAAGGTGTTACGATTCTATCTTCTTCCTTTAGTTTCAGTTCTAAAAACTATATAGAGTATTGTCACTTTCATAAATATTGGTATATGAATTAATCACCGAAAGATAAGTCTTCCCCATGATGGAATCCCTGTGGCTCCTCCGTGATCAAGAATCCATTTCCTAGCTCTGGCCATGGCGCCGTTGCCGGCGTCCGGCCCCTCCCCTAGTATACGTAACGCAACGTAGCTAAGCGCCGATCCAATCATTGTGCTATGCCCTTCTATGTAAAATCCCCATCCGCCGTCGGCATTCTGCCCGTACAACATCATCGATGCACGCTTTATTTTTATTAATCAATAATATATAGTTTTAAATTAAAGTAATTACCTGATAATTGTACATGTATCGGATCAATTCCTTTATGTGCTCCGATGTCAGCATCATGTTGATGCTCCCACTAATATACAATGCAATTAGCTGCAACAAATTCAAAAAATTATCGTAAATAATCAGCAGTTCTAAGAAAAACTTGCGTTAGGCACGTCTAAACGGTTTAGGCGGGTTTTATCCATACCCAAATGGGTTTACCCATCCCAAATAGAGTTTATTGATTCCCAATTATGGAATATTAGATGAGTTTGACTTGGGTTAATAGATAAAATTTGCCTAAACAGTTTAGTGTGCCTAACATGAGACCTTCCCGCAGTTCTATTATTTTCTTATGAAATAAGTAAAAGAAGAAGCATAATAAAGAAAATTACTAGTGGAGGAGTGAAGAACATGGGGCCGGTGTTTTCAGCCGGCCAGTGTCCGTCACTAGCTTGGATCGCCCGGTGCAACCGAACAGCCTTCTTCACCGCGATCGTCGCTTTCTCGTAGCTGATTTCTTCTTCCTCGCCTATTCTCACCGGTGGAATACCGAGGAGATCAATTCCACTTTCCCCTTTAAGCTGGAGAGTAAGAGTATTGTCATTTCAGGTTCGGAAATATAGTTTAATTATCGATTCAGGACTCGAAAGATTTATTCTCAATTTATGACATGAAATATCACAAAAATTCTTAATTGAAAATAATTAAAAGACACTCATCATATGCGTGTCCTTTGTTTAATCATTTGACTTTACATAAGATTTAGACATCACTCCAAAAAAACACTATTATATTAGTTGATTCATTAAAAAAAAAATACACAATGCAATAATTAATCATCAACAAACCATCCAGTAAACGATTTGTCTGACAAAAGAAAGTCGCACACCCACAAACAAGCAAGAAATCTTCGAAATCATAACCTCGGTTAAAGAAATGGCTGCCAACTAATATAGATGTGGCCATTAATAATATATAATCGCACATGCATCCAAATTATAGATGTTTTTTTTATTCTCTAAAAATACAAGATTTGGGAGCATTAATTAGGGATGGTTAAGTGACGAATACCGGACATTGTCCACATACTTCATATCTTACCAAATCTTAAGGTATGAGAAACATTCATATTATCATACTGAAGTTTTTGTACACTTTGGTTCGGTGTACCGAATTTTCAGTATAATTTTATTTTGAGACGGTATATCAAATTCTCGGAAGGATTTCAGTATGACTTTGTTATTACATAATTTATATACCATTTAAGTTATCATTCTTTTGGTAGCGTACTCAATTTTTTTTATATACTTCTAAAGTTTTTTTCTCCTGATATTTATTTAATAAATGTATTTATATAAATTATATTGTTATATAGTGAAAAGAGAATACATGAACTTATTTTTAAATTATTTTTTTCAAAATAAAAACAAAATATTATTATATTTTCGGTACGACATGTGCTGGTATACCATGAATATCATGATGGTCATATCGTTGCTGTACCAAAATTTCATGGTACGGTATGATTTCATACCAAAAATCACTATATATAAAAAATTCGATAGTTTCGGCACCTATTCAATATAGTATGCCCGATGTTTTGATATTTCAGTAGTTCTCCTCATTCCTGGCTCTAATGTATAGTAGAGTTGTGATCATATGTTAAAACTTCCTTGATGTTAAATAAGAACAAATCTTGACCCTTTATAATTCTAATATAATGGCTCTGATAAATATAACAAAAGAGTATTTTAGTAATTTTGTATATACTATAGTAAATATATCTAAATTCACTTTTTTTCTCTCTCTCAAAAGATGTATTTTTTATGCATTTTTATTCTAAAACATATACATTTTATATTCATATTAAGAGCATTTTTTGTACTAATTATCATAATTTGCATTTTTTCCCCAAAATACTATATTCTTTTACATCGAACAAATGCATGTATTTTTCGAATCGTACAAAATGAAATTCTTGAATATATTATTCACATTTTTGTTCTTGAATGCTAGATGGTAACACAAATAATCACATGCATTGCTTTCAAATATTAGTGGTTCATAATTATTCTTATTTAACATCTGAGAAGGTTGTCACACCCTCATTTATCATTTATAAACAAGGCATAATTCGGGATTAGAGTTACATCGGGTTGAGGCATGCATTTGGAAAAACGATCAAGAAGTAAAGATCATTGATAAGCTCGTATTTTGCCTCACTTATCACATTGTTTTCTTATTGTTTTCTTGCATTTACTTGAGTTTTTAGTTAACAATCGAGCATGAACTGTTTATAGGGGATATTATGCTTGTCATGGTCATATTTTGTAGGTTTGAGGCAAAAATCAATGAAAATCCATACCTAAAGTAGTTGATGTTCAAACGAATCTGACCTAATGGAGCATGGAAATAGAAATATCTTTGAGTTAGCTTTCCAACGCAACTGGAATCGGGTCAATCGGAGTTCGGGAGCACAAGTTATGGCCAAAACCGTGAGACTGTGCAGAAGGAGTCGAAGGAGGGAGTCTCGGGCGACACAGAGGTTTCTGTCTCGATCGACGGGGGCCCCGTCGATCGAGACTGAGGAAAAATTTTGGAAGATTTTGATCTGCAGCCGTGTCGATTGACATGCAGCAAGTCGATCGACACGCGCGCCGAAAAGACATATTTTTGCTCAATTTGGAGATATTTCCTTCCCAAGCCATTATGTAGCATCCGGAAAATAATAATAATAATAATTAAAAAAATAAAATAATAACTAAATTAAATTTAAAATTATTATTTAAGTTTGTTACTCTATTTCTTTTATTTATTTAATTTATGTTAAAGCATGATATTATGTGATTATGTCTCCATAGATTATAAATTACTAAGCATGAAAATAAATTTATAATTAAGATGTATTTTCCTAGACATGTAAATATTATTTTAAAATTTAAATATATTCATAGAGAAGATAACTCCATATCTTTGGAAATTCAATTAAAATTAATTATATCATATCTTTTAAAATATTTTCTTAATCTTTTGAAATCCTAATTAAACTATTATAAATAACTCTTATTCCGATTATTCTTCCACGCCAAAATAACTAGCAATTTAGGTAGGAGAGATAGGCACCGTAGTCGTGGTCGAAGCAAGTTTTCGTAAGGTAATTTCTCTTTCATTTATTCTTGTTTTGGTTTTAAATCCATTTATGTATGGGAAAGTCTTGGGTTAGGCAGGCCTAAACGATTTAGGCGGGTTTTATCCATTAACCCAAGCTTTAGGCGGGTTTTATCCATTAACCCAAACCCAAACCCATATAATATACCCTATTTGGAATGGGTGAACCCATTTAGGTAGGATAAAACCCGCCTAAACCGTTTAGGCCTGCCTAACGCAAGTTTTTGCCTTTATGTATATATGTGTGTGTGTCAACGAAGAAACAAATATATATATATGTATAGATGAAGAAAGAGTTTCTCCTAATAGTAAAATAATTATTGTTGGTTAATTTCTTGTCTCTATATCTATTACGTAACCTCATTTTTTTAAGGAACAATTTTTATTTAATTAATGTTTTGACGCATGATTCATTAGCATTGATTTGTTAACTCATTTTTTTAAAAAAAAACTCATTTAAATATGTTAACTTATTAACGAGTTTTTTTTATGAGATTGCAAATATAAGTTTGGTTTTGTGAATAAACCAATAGACTTGTAAAAAGATTTCGGCACATATTATTATTATTATTATTATTATTAATATTAGTCTACAATATTGGATAAGAATAATTGTTCTTTTAAAAACTTTAACTTTATAATTTTTATGAATTCGTGTATTTAAATCTATGCTAGGTGGTACGCAAGACATAATCGCTTAATATTCTTCAGTTTTATTAAAGAAAGTCAAGGTCCAGGTGGGGTGTCATGTGGTGACTTTACATTATCCCTTTTATATGCTTTACTTGAATTTATGCATGTTTCTAAAGCAACAGTTTGGTCTTCGGACTATCTATAGCAACAGTTAAGCCTTCGGACAATCTACAGCAACAGTTTAGCCTACGGGCTTGGTCTTCGAACTATCTATAGCAACAGTTAAGCCTACGGGCTCTCTCTATAGCAACAGAATGGGTCTACGGGCCTCGACGGTTAATAGCATGCATTTTATTTTTGTATTGTATATAATTGTGGATATATGTGCCCCACTGAGTTAATAGAACTTGTTGGGTATCAACGGGGGAGGTCGCCGGCGTTCATCCTCGCTCTCGCCATGGTTCAGTCCGGGATGTTCGTAGACCCTTCTCCTTCTCCTTCTCCAAAGTAACTGCAGCAGCAAGCCTGTAACAAGAAAGAAGGATACGTTAGAAATCTGAAAATTAAATGTACATCAACTTACCTGCGCTTCGACGACGATGGGAAGCACGAAGAAGAAACAACAACATAGCCTGGAAGAGAGCAGCGCAGCAGCGGTATGACGGAGCAGCGGAGATCTCTCGGCTCAGATTGCCCACACCAATAACCCGCTCAACATAAATCGAAGTACGCCTATCGCAGAGACCACAAAGGAAGAATAGATGTTCGCCGGCAGATACAACGAAGGTACTACCGGGGCAAACCACACAAAGCCACCACCCAAACCCACCACACAAAGCGAATCAGAAGGAATGGGAAGAGGGGGTTTTTTCACACAGCTTTTTCTTTTTCCTCACACACCCACGGCGCAGCACTCTTGGGGAAAAATAAATAGCAGGCTGAAGGGATTTCAATTAGGAAAATATCATAATAGGCAAGTAGAGAAATAAGGGCAATGGGCTAAAGTAGATGAGTAGTGGGTTGGGGATTTAATGGGCCTATATTCAACATTCTCCACCTTAGGCCCATTGATGGCACACTTCGATTTCTGACGGGTTGGTTGAGACTTATATCATCATCGTCGATTCCGGTACCCCGTGGTACTGATACATGCACAGTCAAACAAGACAAGAAAACACAAAGACACTAAGCAAAAGGGGTTAGTACGCGCAGACTAACCACAACCACAAAGCACTACAAGAGCTCCACCTAGAATAGAGCAGCACATAGATCACGAAGCACAAAGAAAAAATCTAGCAAACATAACAGCAAATAAATAACACAAAGCCACAAAGCACCAAGACACAAAGCACAAAGGCACAAAGAAACAACACGAAGCTCCACCTCAAACTAAAGGCACTGAGGCACCTAGTAAACATCTCCTATAGACTCTTCCTCTACCATCACATTAGCTTGTTTATCCTTGTTTTGCTTAAGAGGTTTGGGACAATCTCTTATGTAATGGCCTAACTCTCAACAGTTATAGCATTTCCTAGAGTCCTGAGTCCACCTCATACCTCTAAGGTTCTTCTCACCACTAGAACTAGAGACATGTTTCTTGCTAGGGTTCCTATTCCTAACATGCATGACTTTCTCTTCAGAACTATCATCCTTACTCTCAGCAAGTTTTAATTCTCGCTCTTTGCTCTTAAGTTCATTAACTACAGTATCTAACGTCATGGAGTCTCTACCGTACTTAATGGCAGATTTAACATCACTGTAAGAAGTAGGGATAGCATTTAGCAAGGCCACAACACTATAGTTATCAATGGTCTCATCTCCAGTTAGTCTGATATCCTGGATCAACTTAGTAAATTCATCTAAATTCTGATCAATACTCTTATCCATGTCTAACATGAAAGTGAAGAACTTCTCTAATATGAATAACTTATTGGGTAAAGAACTATCAGTATATAGTTTATTTAACTTATCCCACATATCCTTAGCTGAATCTGAGACTCCCACTTTTCTTAAGACAAAATCAGACAAGTTGCGCACTATAGCGGAGCGAGCAAGTTCATTCATTTCAGATTTCTTATCAGCAGTTTCATAAGCAGCATAAGAATGATCAACCGCTTTAAATACACGTTGTTGAATTAAAACACATTTTATCTTCTCTTTCCAAATATTAAAATCAATTTTTTCATCAAAGGGAACCATCCCAAACGAATGCGAAGACGACATTCTTAAACACAAAAAGAACAAACCACAGAGTACAAATAAGCAGCGGAAACACCAAGATCACAAATACCCCTAAAATCAACTAACAGCAGCAAAGATCCCTAGCCTATGGCACACAGACCGATCTAGAAATTTAAAATGCACCTAGGGCGCCAGTCGGCTAATCTAAGGAATCGAAAGTGCAAAAGATCAAGCCTTATACCTGAGCGGGGCCCTAGAAGAGGGTAACCCGGCTTACCTACGCGCTCTGGAGCACAGACGATGAGGAGTTGCAAGCACGACGGGGATGCCCGACAAACCTTCTCCAACCGTAGCTTTGATACCACTGTTGGGTATCAACGGGGGAGGTCGCTGGCGTTCATCCTCGCTCTCATCGTGGTTCAGTCTGGGATGTTCGTAGACCCTTCTCCTTCTCCAAAGTAACGGCAATAGCAAGCCTGTAACAAGAAAGAAGGATACTTTAGAAATCTGAAAACTAAATGTACATCAACTTACCTGCGCCTCAACGACGATGGGCAGCACGAAGAAGAAACAACAATACAGCCCGGAAGAGAGCAGCGCAACAGCGGTACAACGGAGCAGCGGAGATCTCTCGGCTCAGATCGCCCACACCAATAACCTGCTCAACATAAATCAAAGTATGCCTATCGCAGAGACCACAAAGGAAGAATAGATGTTCGCCGGCAGATACAACGAAGGTACTACCGGGGCAAACAACACAAAGCAACCCACAAAGCCACCACCAAAACCCACCACACAAAGCGAATCAAAAGGAATGGGAAGAGGGGGTTTTTTCAGACTGCTTTTTCTTTTTCCTCACACACCCAAGGCGCAGCACTCTTGGTGAAAAATAAATAGCAGGCTGAAGGGATTTCAATTAGGAAAATATCATAATAGGCAAGTGGGGAAATAAGGGCAATGGGCTAAAGTAGATGAGTAGTGGGTGTTGGAGTATACAGTAAAGCTAACTTTTAATTGAGCTTTGTCATGTACTTAATCTCCTATAAATAACT
>JAPKLW010000849.1:303496-328353 GCA_026898455.1 Plectranthus barbatus
TGTGCTTCTCTTATTTGAATTCAAAAGCTTTTTAATTTTCCTGTTTATTTTTCGATAGCAAGTATTGCAATTTCAAAACAACAAAACCTTTTATCTGATTTTCCTAACTAGTATTTTAAGAACGTCTGATTTAGTATTTAGGATTTTTCGTTGTTTCATTCCCCTAGATCGATAACCTTAGGGTTTACAAATTTTATTTGCCACTATTTCTATAATTAATCTGTAGAAATTACAGTGATCAATGGGCTTGTTATGCCCGACCCGAATACTACCCGGTTTGGTCTTTACCCTATTTGTCTCTTTTCCCCCCAATTTTGAATTGGAACGAAAAGAGAGAGAGCCCGCAGCTAGAGAGAGAGCCGTTACCCCCTCTTCCACCTCCACCGGAGCGCCGCCTTCCACCGCCGCGCCATCGTCTCCGTTGCTCTGCTGTGTTTCAGAGATAGAGCGAGAGGAGGGTAGGACCGAGCAGAGAGAGAGAGGGGTTTCTCATCTACGCCTTTGGCCGGGGAGTTGACGGGCGGGTTTGATCGGGGATTAAACAAGGGAGATCTGAGCCGAGCTAGCATCTTTCTCACCTCCTGCCTGCAGCCCGGAACAGCGCCGCTGCTGCGGCGCTCCTGCCTTCGCCGGCGTCCAGCCGGCAGCGCCGGCGTGCTGCCATCTCCGGCGACCTGCAGCTCGGAGCTGCTGCTGCCTTGCTGCTGATCGCTGCTGCTTGTCTGCTGCGTCCTCATCGCAGCCCTGCTGCTTCTTCGTCGCACCAACTGCATCAGGTAAGTACTCTTCGTTGTACACCTATTCTCTAACTTCTCTCTTCTCTGTTTGCAGGTTGTAGAAGAGGTGCAGAAGCTGGGACAGCAGCTGATACAAAGAAGTAGTGTGGCTTCGCTGATCTAGAAGAAGTGAAGTTGCAGCCCCCACGGGTTCGTGCCACGACTTAGGGCGAATGAATCCCCGGCGGCCCTCTCTCCGATCCCCTACATTCTTGTACACATACGTATATTTACAGGCATTGTGACGACCATACTCGTTTACGATACTCTCCAAGCGCCCACAGAGGGAATACGTTCCTGTATTGCGCGTAATGCAGCATGCAGTTCTTCATGTACACACCCGTTATTTCCTGCTCCAGTCAATTTCTCTTGTTAAAACAATATTTGACTAAATAAACAGGGAAAAGTTTTTGTTTTTAATTTATTATATTTTTTATTTTTGAGCAAATTGTTACCTCTTGAGGGAAATCTCCATCGTCCATTTGTGCATTGATCAACAGTTTTGCTGCTCTATGTAGAGGCTTTGGATCCCTCTCAGCCTAGTTTCATCAAAACCAAAATATCTTGAGCAACTTTGATCTCCCTAATTTGGTTAACATTAAAAAAAAAAAAAACTACATAAGTTATGATCGAAGAACTAACCTGACCACCATACATAAGACCTAGCATTGCCCATGATGTCTGAACAAGATTTGTCCGATTTCCTTCCAGTGGAATGTATTTCTGTTACAACATCAACACAATCCATCTCAAAAGGTGGATCAATTTCTCAAATGAAGATCGGTTTGCATCAAAAAATATACCATGCTTGGGCAGGACTCAAGGCTCTCTCCCCATCCACCTTCTTCATTCTGTGTTGACAAGAAGAAGTTGACACCTTTTCGAACTGCTTCACTGTTCTCATAAGTCTTCCCGGCTGCAGCCAATCCTCCGAGCACGAAGCACGTAGCGTAGAGGAAGCATATTCCCCAGTATCCATACCAAGAGCCATCAGGCCATTGCTTTCCTTCAAGGAAACTAAGTGCCCTCGACACAGAGTTGTCGATTTCTTTGGCGCGGTATCCTGGATATAGACGCTTGAATGATATTAAAGCCTGGATTATAGCTGCAGTGTTTTCCACATGCCTAAACCACAAAAGAAAGTGTTAGTTGTTTTTGTCAAATTGCAGTTTTTCAAGAACTCAGAGAATCAAGAGTCTTACTCTTGCTCAACTACAATGTCTGCAAAGAGCTCTGAGGGGTTCAAAACCTGAAAGGAAATGGGAAGAATTAGTTCTATCTTATGAATTATTGAACGTGGTCAAGATTATATTGTTGTTTGTTTCATTCAAAATTCTCACCTGAAGATATGGCTGTGGAATTGCGGGCTCCCAGATGGAAAATCCACCACTGAGAGGGCTCTGAAAACGAACACAAACAACAACAAATCCACATTGTAGATTATTAAAAAACAAAATAAATAAATAAAATAAAAGGCAAACCAATCTTGATGAATGAGGGAGAATATTTCATACTTGCAAATAAAGCAGCACATTCACTGCTTCGTATAGTCTCTCAACATCTGGCTTCTCCCCTGCTATTTCTTTTGGCATTTGTGACAGCATAGCAGACACTGAAACATATTTTAATTGTCAATTTCTAGACTCCAAAAAAAAAAAAAAAAAGTAGCAGGGATGATACCTTAGCTTGAGTGCTTCAGCAGTGCAGTCTGATACAACCCATCCATGATCTTGATCCGAGAAAGTCCACGAACCTTTCGTGAAGTGGCGATACATGGCCTTGAAATCGCCTTTCGGGTTTTCCTTCACCTAAATGAATCACACGCACAACTCAAATCAAAATGAAACCATGCACGAGTTGAACAAGTTTTATTGCATTCATGATAAGGTACGTACCTGTGACTCTTTTATGTAGAAATGAGCCTTCTTCAGACAATCACCGTATTCCTCAACCATTCCGCTTGCAATAACTGCTTGAGTTGCAAGAGCGCTGTCCCACAGCTGACTCCCAAAACTCTGCATTTTCATGCCATCTTCTGCTAGCCACAAGTAATCAGGCACTCTGGCTAAGTGATACTCTGGCACTCCCAAAACCCTCCTTCATTAGTTCCTCTTCTTGCAACTCCATTATCTCCTCTTCTTCAACTTCTTCATGCCAATGTTTCTCCTCTAGCTTTGCAATGGTCGATTCTTGCAATGGTCAAATCACATAATCTTTTTAAAAATCTACGAATTTTAAAAAAAAAAAAAATTTCCCTATTTTTTTTCACAAACCAATAACAATATTATACAACCACAATCTTTTCCAACTGAATCAAAAACTAAATCAATGCAAAATAAATAAATAAAAAACCATTATACCCAACCACGTAAACCATTAATATTCAAAATTCATAACAATCCTTCAATACAAACCATTCAAACCATCATCCCAAATAATCCAACATCCGTCATCCGGAAAACTTCCAAAACGAAGTATCACAATTTATTCAAATACGAATCATAACATACAAAATAAGTCATAAATCTTGTCTTCTGAAAATTGAGATCATTGCAATGGTCACAAATAAGTTAACTATGCTGCACAATTAGTTGTCTCAAATTTTTATGCTTTAAGTTTTGAATATTAATGGTTTTCATAATCCAAAACGGCTCTATCCCAATTCTTGTTATGTTACTCTTTCAGGTTCTAGCATACCTTTCAGCTTTTTATTTGAGATTAACTGTTTGGTTCAGGATTGCATTGCATGTAAAGATTGACTGCTTACAAGAATTCTTAAATCTATATTTTCACTTGGTAAAAACTTGCGCTAGGCACGCCTAAACGGTTTAGACGGGTTTTATCCATATTCAAATGGCTTCACCCATCCCAAATAGGGTTTATTAATCCCCAATTAGAGTATATTAAATGGGTTTGACTTTGATTAATGGATAAAACCCACCTAAACCGCTTTGGCTAACCTGAGACCTTCCCATTTCACTTCTATATTAAGTTTGTCCTCCTATATTTTCACTTCAATGTATGTCCATATACAATTAATGGAAGTACATATGCATATAATAACAACAACATCAACATCAATGATCTATCAGCATTTATTTCATGCATTTTATTAGCAAAAGAAATTATCACTTGGATTTCATGCATTTTATTTGCATCCACAGCTTTGCAATTATCCACCAATCTTTGTGCCACTTTCACTTTGAGTTGGCAAACTTTCAGCATCACAACAAAAGCTATTTCTATACACACATAAATGCAAAATATATAATCGCTTTTCATGTATGAAACAGCACATTGGAATTGCATGTATAGTTTTAAAATATTAGACCTTATCATTTCGAAAAGTAGGACAGTAATAGTACACCCCCATCTTTGATCTATATTACCAGAGCATGTTTCAAAATAAGTGTAAGCCTGTTGTGAATGAAGAAAACGGAGCAGCAGCGATGATGGCGGCTAGGGTTTTTGCCACGGCCAACATTAAATAACTAAATTAATATAATAATAACAATAATAATTCACGACGGAATTTGCCACCGAATCGTCGGTCGCAAAATTTAGGCGACCGACAAATCCATCACAAAATCGTCGCAGATTTTAGGCATTAAAATCCATCGCAAATTTGCGACCCGTGTTACGTGTATGATCGTTATTCCGTCGCAAATAAACAATTTTTTTTAATGCATGTCGAATTCGTTCCAAGTAATAACAACGAGCTGATACATTGACGAAGGCATTACCAGTAACAAAGCTAGCAACTATACAGGGTGTCCGCAACTTCGGACCAGGGGGGAAATCTTGATTGGTATTCGTGTCGGTGGCCTCTCAACCATTAAATGCACAAAAGGTTTAGGAGTCGTATCACCCTTCATCAACACATATCCTCAATTGTAGCGTTTAATGTTTCTATTTGTAGCTATCTGTTTTTTTCCAATAAATAGCAGCATATACTTCTTGTATTTCATCATCAAAAAACAACAAAGTGTAGCTTCTTTCCAGAGAATAAAAGGCTAGAATTCCCATGTTTGTCCCTTGTTGTATTTCATTTTTGTTAAATTTTTCTGCTGTTTGTGTTCGCCTTAATGAGTGCAAAATATAGGCTGCAATCCCAATTTTTCTCACGAATTAACATTTCGAATCTGCATTCTCTAGTTTTCTTCGGTATCTAATTTTTCCTTTTTTGAATTTAATCTGGATGAATTCTGACATGGCAGTGTCTACTTCCAAATAATGTCGTAACTTAACTTTTAGCTCTAACCTCGTATTAGTAAGCAGTAACTAATAGAAACAGATCGTTGATGCAGAGAAGAGGAGAAAATATGTGGAAGCTGAAGATCGCCGAGGGCAACAGTCCCTATCTGTACAGCACCAACAACTTCGTCGGTCGGCAGATTTGGGAATTCGATCACAACGCCGGAACGCCGGAGGAGAGAAAAGCGCAGCGGGAAGCTTTTCAGAAGGCTCGCGATGAGTGGAGTGAGGGAAGAAAGAAAGGTTTCCATTGTTGTGGCGATTTGTTCATGAGGCTGCAGGTGAGATGTCGACCTACAAGCACAAATCGTACTTAAATTAAATGTATTTCTAAATTAAAAGAAAAACAAAAAAAGAGTTCATTATTAAAAAAAAAAAAAAAAGAAGAAGAAACTAATTCTTTCACCCACCAGCTTAAAGAGGAAAATGGGATTGATCTCCTCGGAATCCCGCCGGCAAGAATCGGCGAGGAGGAAGAAGTCAGCTACGAGAAAGCGACGATTGCAGTGAAGAAGGCTGTCCGGTTGAACCGGGCGGTCCAAGCGAGTGACGGACACTGGCCGGCCGAAAACGCCGGCCCCATGTTCTTCACTCCTCCCCTAGTAATTTTCTTTTTTTTCTGTTTTTTCTATACATATTATTTAAGAAAATAATAAAAATTGCTGATTATTTACGAAGATGTATTGAATTTTCTGCAGATAATTGCATTGTATATTAGTGGAACCATCAACACAGCGCTGACGTCGGAGCACATAAAGGAATTGATCCGCTACATATACAATCATCAAGTAATTAATTTAATTTAAAACTAATTATCAATCATTAGAGATGAGTTAAATTATACTGATAATGAATATGCATACATGGATGATATTGGACGTTTTGAGCAGAATGCCGACGGTGGATGGGGATTTTACATAGAAGGGCATAGCACGATGATTGGATCGGCACTTAACTACGTCGCGTTACGTATACTCGGGGAGGGGCCGGACGCCGGCAACGGCGCCATGGCCAGAGCTAGGAAATGGATTCTTGATCACGGAGGAGCCACCGGGATTCCGTCATGGGGGAAGACTTATCTTTCGGTAATTTATCATAACATATCAATATTTATATAAGTGACAAAATTGTATATAGATTTAACTAAGAACATATAGATTTACCATTTAAACGGTTTAATATTTTATTTATACTAAAAGGCTTAAAAATATCACACACCATATTACTCACATGTCAAATCCCTTAAACATAGATAACAATAACTATCATAAAATGATCCATGAAATTACACACTAAGACTGTATTTTTTTTGAATAAGTGTACATTAATCTTAAACACACACACCCACTCACACCCAGATGTTCCCCTGGAAGCTCGAACATGTGACCTCTCAATCACAGACAAGGTGTTTTAACCACTACATCCCGAGCGAAGGGACGCTAAGACTGTATTTGAATATCTAAGAAACTACACGCAAATCTGTTGTCGTTCTCTATTTCCTACACTTCGATTTTCTTTGTAGTTTCGATTCATTTGATTCAAAGCGGCCCCGTAATTTCGATGGCCCTGTGCGATCAAATGGTGTCATTATATATAAAAAATTTAATATAAGTATAAAATATGACTCAAGTCATTTATATTGTTTAAAATTTATTCAAAACTATAAATTAAAAAAAATTCATTTTCTTTTACTTGGAAATTATGAGGATTTTTAATATATTTTATCTATAAACAATCTTAAATATTTTTTTTTATAAATAATATAAAGCAAAATGCATAACTATAAACTAATTACAGATAATTTCAATTTTATTTTATTTGATTTTTTAACCAATCTCACCATTAATCTAATTTTTTAAAAAATAATTAACAGTTTATTAGATATTTTTTTTCAATTGAAGAATATTTTTTCAAATTCTTTCAAGAGACTAATCACAATTTTTAGTTATAAAATTTATAATATAATATCGTGAAAAAGAGCATTTTGACATGATATCATATGTTTTATTTGAGTTTTTAAACTTATATAAGGTCTAATATAAGTTTACGTCTTCTACTCCTTTGCTTTAGTTGAGTCAGATTAATTTTTTTTTCTTAGATAAACAAGATTTTGTAAATTCGGTAATAAAATAAATTAATAATATACTAATACTAATATATACTATAAAAATGGTGCCTTAATATTTTTTTGCCTGATGCGGCGCACCTTTTGTACGACCTTAGAGCCGGCCATGGTTCTTTGTTCATGCTTCAAAAACGTAATGAATGAAATATTATGAATGGAAAGAGAGGTTTAGAATAAAGACTGGTATAATTAATTATGCATACTATTTTAACTTGGCCATAGCAGAATTATAGCTTACATGAGCAAGCATAAATTTTCACCTAAACAAGCATATTACTTTGAAAGAGGTAAGCTTAGTCCAATAATCAAATATGATTCTAATACCTTTAATCCTTAGTTATTGATGTATAACTTCCAACTAAATCTTTTAAATTACTCGACTAACTTAATGTTTTTAACACGGTTGATTATTAGATTTGTGATCAGCAATAAATGACTAGCATGACTTTTTCGTTTAAATTATGGCCCGGATTTATTGAGATAATTGATTAATATGTGAGTGACATTTGTAATCAACAATAAATGACTAGCATGACATTTATTTAATATTTTTTATAATTATAATTTATTTTATAAGTTCAACAGTGAACTTATCTCACCCATTAACGTATATAATTTTTTTAATTAATTTCCCATTTTTAACTAAAAATGATTAATTTATAACCATAATTCTTGTTGTTATAAAATCTTGATTTTTGTTCTTAAATTCCAGTTAAAGTATATTGTATTATACTTATTTTTTATTTTCTTAATAAATATTATTAAAATTAGTAGTCGAGACTATTGAATATCAATTAGAACGACAATGTGGAACAGAGAATTTGATTCAAAATATATATCTATTATCTATTATCTATACTATATATTAAAGAAATCCCAGCTTTTCTCTTCAAAATTATTGAAAAACGTTTACATATATTAATAAAGAAATATTAAATAAAATAATATTATTTTTTTAATTATTAAATTATGGTTAAAATATCTCAATACATATAATATATTGTGTGCAAGTTGAAATAAAATGGGTTTTTGAATAATTATTAATTATTAATTTTATTTAAAATTCATTTCACATAATGATTTAATTTTATAAGATTGTTAAACTTTAAATAAATGGAATTATATAGCAAATCAATTTTAGGATTTTTAAATTGCAAAAATTATTTGAAACAAACAACAAAACTAACATGTTTGCAATGCAATTTGTATATTAAAATTTTAATTTTATAATTTTTAATTTTTAAATTCATATATTTCAAGAATTATTTCATTTTAGTTTATTATCTCTATTTTATTTACAAAAAGTTTAATTATAATTTTATAAGTGTTAGACATTGAATTGGTAAAATGAACTAACTTAGAAATTAAACTATAACTTTTGGTGATATTAAATTAAAAATATAGACAAATATTGTGAGTTAAAAATTTATAATTTTGTAAGCACTATGTTATTTTTGTAAAGTTGACAAATGTTAGGACTTTAAATTCATACTTTTATTTTGAGTACATCTCTGAATAAATAATATATGTGGTGATACTTTTGTTTTAGTATTTTTATAATGTATTATTTCAAATGTACTACTATATATATTCACTGAAACATAAGTAATTATTTAATTAAGTGAAAATATTATTACCATAATATTTTGAATTAAATTATTTATACAATATTGTTTTGAAGAATATTTGTACGCGCAACGCACGGGTGGAAATCTAGTATATAATAAAAGAGTACTGAAACATCACGTCAAAATCTTGAAAAATGTAAATTAATTATTATTAAAAATATTAATTAACTTATAATATTTTTGCAATTATTAGTTCATTGGAAATTGTGTCCACTCCACCAACCATCTTTTCAGATATTAGTTCATATTTAATCCATAACTTATATAAATTAAATATACCGAAACTAAAAAGATTATAAAATTATAATTATTAAAACTAAAACTATATCTACATGGGTTATTAATGTAATTTAGAATACATTATTTTTATATTGAAAAAATATTATTACTTATTCATTATACGAATACAATTTATAGTTTATAAGTATTTCCTTATTTAGTATTTTTAATACAATTTTTTAAATATTAAATATAATTTTAGTTGTAAATGTAAATTGTTCACAAAGGTTAAAATTCCGAATTCACTTCTCCATATACCAAAATAATAACTTGAATTTACTTTTATAGGTTCTTGGAGTGTATGAATGGGATGGCTGCAACCCACTTCCACCAGAATTCTGGCTCTTTCCTTCAATTTTTCCTTATCATCCAGGTAAAAATTAAATCTTCAACCATTTTTAATTTATTTATTGTTTCAATTAAATTAGATAAGTTAAATTCGATGATAAAAACAAAAACAAAAATAAATGCAGCAAAAATGTGGTGTTACTGCCGCACAACATATATGCCAATGTCGTATCTATATGCCAAAAAATACCACGGACCTCTCACCGACGTCGTTTTATCCATTCGTGATGAAATCCACCTGAAGCCGTACGATCTGATTGATTGGAACAAAGCGCGCCACAATTGCTGCAAGGTAGTTTTTCTAACACTTCTCATCTTATTATACAAATCATTTCAATAGTAAGGACACACATTTGAAAGTTTATACATTTTCCTAAAAAAGAGAGTTGGTCGGAAATGATCATTAGCATTTTATTCTGCTTAGGGCCGCCAAGCCCCGCCTAAGCGCTAGAAGGTTCCTAACGGAACCGAAAACCTTCAAATCTTTGTGTTTAAGTAATTTGGCAAGTAATCATTGTTGACTTGTTAGTTTAGACGGCAGGTTTTATTTAAAATATTAAAATTTGGAAAATTTTATTTTTTATTTATTGATAAATACTTCCTCCGTTTCAATTTAATTTTCATTTTTCTTTTTAATCTGTTCCAATTTATTAATCTTATTTTTAAAAATAATAACTTTTTCACATTCAACATTAAAATATTGATTCCACTCACAGTCCTTGGTTATTATGTCTGTCAAACGAGGGAATATATATTATAAATATAAATTTAAAGAATTCTTAGGCCTCCTTTGGACCTCTTAGGCGCAAGAACTCTCTTTTGGACTAGCGTCTAGCGATTTTTACGATCATGAAAGTGAGTATTAACATGTAGTTGGAACTCTGTTGTCGGAAACCAGGAAGATCTTTTCTATCCACACTCAACCATCCAAGATTTACTGTGGGACACTCTCAACTACTGCACCGAGCCGGTGATGAGGCGTTGGCCGTTGAACAAGATCCGACAGAGAGCCCTGGACAAGACCATCAAACACATGCGCTACGGAGCTGAGGAGACCAGATATATAACCATTGGATGCGTCGAAAAAGTATATTGTTTTCTGCTTTTCTCGTAAGAGAATATTTGTGATAGATAACATAGTGATATGTTGGATATGTTGTATGCATACAGAGTCTTCAGATGATGTGTTGGTGGGCGCACGACCCCAACTGCGATGAATTCAAGCATCACTTAGCCAGAGTGCCTGATTACTTGTGGCTGGCTGAAGATGGCATGAAAATGCAGAGTTTTGGGAGTCAGCTGTGGGACAGCGCTCTTGCAACTCAAGCAGTTATTGCAAGCGGAATGGTTGATGAATACGGCGATTGTCTGAAGAAGGCTCATTTCTACATAAAGGAGTCACAGGTACCTTATCATAACACTAAAAACTTGTTCAACTCATGCATGGTTGATGGTTTCATGTCATTTTGATTCATGTAGGTGAAGGAAAACCCGAAAGGCGATTTCAAGGCCATGTATCGTCACTTCACGAAAGGTTCGTGGACTTTCTCGGATCAAGATCAGGGGTGGGTTGTATCAGACTGCATTGCTGAAGCACTCAAGGTATACCTGTTTTTTTTTTTTTTTTTTTTTTGATGTTTAGAAAATGACAATTAAACTATCTTTCAGAGTCTGCTTATCTTGTCACAAATGCCAAAAGAAATAGCGGGGGAAAAGGCCGATGATGAGAGACTATACGAAGCCGTGAATGTGCTTCTTTATTTGCAAGTATGAAATCTCTCTAATTCTTGAATCTACATTAGTTAGCATTTTTTCAATCTACATTGTGGATTTATTGTAGTTTGTGTTCTTTTTCAGAGCCCTTTTAGTGGTGGATTTTCCATTTGGGAGCCCCCGATTCCACAGCCATATCTTGAAGTAATAATCTTTGAATGAAACAAGCAAAAATCTTGAACGCATTGAATAATTCTTAAGATAGAACTAATTCTTCCCTTTTCCTTTTAGGTTTTGAACCCCTCAGAGTTCTTCGCAGACATCGTTGTCGAGCAAGAGTAAGATTCTTGATTCTCTGAGCTCTAGAAAAACTGCAATTTGATAAATAAAAAAAAAACTAACACTTTATTTTGTGGTGTAGGCATGTTGAAATCACTGCAGCTATAATCCAGGCTTTAATATCATTCAAGCGTCTATATCCAGGCCACCGCGTACAAGAAATCGACAACTCTGTGTTGAGGGCACTTAGTTTCCTGGAGGGAAAGCAATGGCCTGATGGCTCATGGTATGGATACTGGGGAATCTGCTTCCTCTACGGCACCTGCTTCGTGCTCGGAGGATTGGATGCAGCCGGGAAGACTTTTGAAAACAGCGAAGCAGTTCGAAAAGGTGTTAACTTCTTCTTGTCAACACAAAATGAAGAAGGTGGATGGGGAGAGAGCCTTGAGTCCTGCCCAAGCATGGTACATTTTATGAAGTAAACCGATCTTCATTTGAGAAGTTGAGCCTCTTTTTGAGATGGGAAACTCTAACATTTTGTTGATGTTGTAACAGAAATACATTCCATTTGAAGGAAACCGGACAAATTTGGTTCAGACATCATGGGCAATGCTAGGTCTTATGTATGCTGGTCAGGTTAGTTATTCAATTATATAACTACTTAATTAGATTATTATTATTTTTTTTTAGAGAAAAGAGTTGCTCAAGATATGTTGGTTTTGATGAAAATAGGCTGAGAGGGATCCGAAGCCTCTACACAGAGCAGCAAAACTGTTGATCAATGCACAGATGGAGGATGGTGATTTCCCTCAAGAGGTAACAATTTGCTTAAAAAAAAAATATTTTCTCTGTTTCATTATTCATAGTTGTCAAATTTTGTTTAAGATGAAAAATTGAATGGAGCAGGATATCACGGGTGTGTTCAGGAAGAACTGTATGCTGCATTACGCGCAATACAGAAATGTGTTCCCACTGTGGGCACTTGGAGAGTATCGTAAACGAGTATGGTCATCACAATGTCTCTAAATATACTTATGTATACAAGAAAACTGCAATAAAGGGGGCAAATCTTTTTTTCTTCTTAAATTTCCAATGTTTGTTGTTGTAAAGCATGAAGTACTACCACCTCTATCTATGTATTGTTAATTTGATGGGATTTCGTAATTAACAATCTATGTATTGTTATTTTCGTAGACTTAATTAACATATTTTCAGAGATAAAGAAGGTTTTCGAAATTGTTTTACATAATTTGAAGTCAATTATATGCATTTAGTTATACGACTTAAACATGTGTTTTAGTACATAGGACTATTTCGCATATCTTTTCTCTGTGGGTTCGACATTCGAGTTATAAATTTATTTGACCAATATTCTATAATCAATTTGTTAGAAATAGCAGTGATCATCGGCTGGTGCGCAGATTTTCAGGGCAACAGTTGCGCGTGATCAATTTTGTGACATCGTAGATGGCTGTGCCGACGTGTATCGCCGGTGATGGTGACTTTAGGGTAGACTGTTGCGTGAGCCCAAGTTTTGTGGCCTGCCGGATACGATACTGGTTGGCTGAGCCAGTGCCGAGAATGTGGTCCCATTCTCCGTACTTAGGGCTTAAATGTCTTGTAGGTTTCGGAGGTCGAGGCTCATTTGTGGCGGCATAATTAGCCGAGAAAGTTGGCTCAGTCACAAAATCCTATTAAAAATGAACATACGACGAACTGTAATGTCCTATTATCTCGCCGATAGGGATGACCATATGGTGTCACAGAGAGTCATATGATTCGATTGACCAAGCAAGATATAAACAGTATCACGACTGAGACAGTTCCTAGATAGGTTGTTGGTTTAAGCTGCGACATATCAGTTCATAAGTTAGCTTATCCTAGCTACTTGAATGTGCCCGTATATCTTTATGTTGATGGGATCAACAATGGGATGTGTCATTCTCAGTGACATATGAATGAGCCAGATCCCTAACATACTTTCTATGATCTTAAACCTAACAGAAGGCTAAGGGGCACATGTAGATTGACTACACTTTGATTTACTATGATGACGAGTTTTACATGTACCCTAATATCTGCATTTTTGGTGTTGGCAATCTGTGTGTGGCCTGCTTAGGATGGACGTGTTGGTAAGCATATCCGTTTATGGATGATGACATTCTCTGACGAGCTCACAAGGTACTTTATGCTAAGTCCTGCAGGCTTAATTGTTAATTTAAGCATAAGTGAAAATGAGTGAGTTGTCATGAAATAAGATATTAATTAATTATGGCTAATTGTCATATGCCAAATTAATTTATAAATGTCTAAAACCTTAAATATGTGGATCATGTTAGTTTAATGCAACTTATTCCTACGTGGTAATAAAGGGGTGAATTAGCATTTTTTTCCTTGGTTAAAGCAAAATAATATTTTATTAATTAATTATGTTCTGGGTTGAACAAGGAAGGATTAAATAATAAGGAGGGTGCGTCCCTTTGCTCGGGGTGTAGTGGTTAAAGCACCTTTCTGTGACTGAGAGGTCACAGGTTCGAGCTCCCAGGGGGACATCTGGGTGTGTGTGAGTTTGATTAATGTTGACTTATTCAAAAAAAAAAATAACAATAATAATAATAAGGAAGGTGCACTTTATTATTTGCATTTGATCCCTGGTCTGGCCCAGAAACTGCTCAAAGCCTATAAATACCCCTTCTCTTTATCAAATCATTATCAGAATTAATATTCAACACAAAATATTGAGGGAAGAGAGAGAAAGGGGCGATGACAATCAAGAGGGAGAAACTGATCGACTTCTCCGATTCTCTGATTCAACTCGGTAGCGTATCCTCACCAAATTTCCGAGGAGTAAGGGAACAGATGAGAAGATCAGATCTGTAGGAACACCAATCAACTCAGTCAACCGCCATCATTCAATACGCAGGAGTTGTGGTATTCCTAAATCCATCGAGTGCAATTAATTTTGTAGGAGCATGCTTAAGTTCGCTGGTTTATTTAATTTAAATTTGTTTTCGATATCCTATGAACGATCTTTGGCAAAGTAATTTAAAGTGACAACTCACGTTGTCTATTGTAGACTCGAATCCTACATATGTTATCCCATCAATACTTATATAAAGATTAGCGACACATCAAGAAGCTAGGATAAGCTCACTTATGTACTAATGTGTAGCAACCTAAAATGAAAGACTATCGAGGAAATATCTCAGCCGTTATATTATTTATATCTTTCTAGGTCAAGCGATTCATATCATCCTTTGTGATCTCCCACACACCATATGATTATCCCTATAGGCGAGATAATATGATATTGGTTTTCTTATTGTATGTTTGTTAAATCATATAGCAACTATGTTGATGCAACACACTTATCGTACGTTTTGTTGTTACGAATACACTTAATCAAAAATACTTTTAGTATACAATCCCAACACCAGTGCACATGGAACGGAACAGACAACTACATATCAAAACTTTCATATATGTGGAAAGTCTCATACTGGATGGTGCATGACTTGCAATCTCACATGCTTTGAGTGTGAGAACAAGGGACACGTGGCCAAAAGATGCCATAGACTACAACAAGGACCATGAAACGCAAACTATCAGCCTACTAACAATCAGCTGAAAGATATGCAAGGAGAGCCTCAACCCCGATGCGGGAGATATGGTAAGGATTGTCGACTATTACATCAGAAACCTCGGGAGAACCAGTAGCAGCAAGAGTAGCAACCGAGGAAGGTTCGAGCGTATGCAACCAACCATGAGGAGGATGAAGAAAATCTGACAAGTATGGAATTTAAATAACATCCCTACCATGGTTTTTATACTAAAGCATTCACTTGAATCGGCCAGAATAATCAACAAAATGTGAGCCTAAAATTTTACTTAATCTCTCTCTGCAGGAACAAATGACATTCACGACATATAAAGCCCTTCACAGCATACTCGCAGCATACATTAAATCTAGTCGTGTTGCTGTAAGATAGAATAGATTACATATCAGACTTCGATAAAGAGTGGCATCTACTTCTTCTCCTCCATCTTCTTTCTTTAATTTCTCCCCCATAATCAATGTTGTAGAGACAGGATTGCATCCCAACATCTTGAATTTTTTCAATATTTTTTCAGCATAGTTCTTTTGGCAAATGAAGACTTCTTCTTCTTTGTAAATCTCCATGCCCAGAAAATGTCGAAGCAGACCCATATCACTCATCTCGTACTTTTGAGTCATATCTTGCTTGAACTCTTCGATCATCTTCTTGTTACTTCCAGTAAAAATCAGATCATCAACATAAAGGGTGATGATAAGAATGTCATTACCTTGATTTTTGACATACAAGGTTGGTTCACTTTTGCTCTTCTTGAAACCAGTCATGCTGAAGTATTTGTCAATCTTGCTATACCATGCACGTGGAGCTTGCTCCCGTACAATGCATTTTTTTAGCTTGTACACCTTTTCTTCTTTTCCTTCAATGCTGAAGCCTTCCGGTTGAGCAACATACACATTTTCCATCAGCACGCCATTAAGGAAGGCTGATTTGACGTCGAGTTGATACACATCCATCCATTTCTGGCAGCAAGAGCAATGATTGCACGACTTGTGTCTTGCCTAGAAACCGGGGAAAAGGTCTCCTCGTAGTCAATTTCGGCTTATTGTGAGTAGCCTTTAGCAACAAGCCTTGCTTTGCTTCTTTGAATGGATCCATCTGGATTATGCTTCACTTTGTAGATCCATTTATCACTTGGATCTCTTCATTCATAGCTTTTCTCCATGCTTCATCTTTGCATGCTTCAGCATAGCTTTCTGGCTCAATAGAACAAAAGTTGCAAGTAGCATAAATACATTCCGAGATTTATACCTCCTAGGAGTTGAACTTGGACTAGATGAGTCCGAGTCTGAATGATTCAACAACTGTGTAGCATCAGTTGATGCTGGTGTAGTTGGCTCATCCTCTTCAGCATCATCACTCAACACTGGTGGACTAAGATTGATAAGAACACCTTTCATCTAAACTTTGTTTTCTTCCCAATTCCACGCAGCATTTTCATCCACTTGAACATCACAGCTGATTATGACTTGATTTTTCTCCATGCTGAAGCATCTGTAGCCTTTACTCATTGTGTTGTTGCCCACAAATATGTATATTTCACTTGATTCATCGAGCTTTGCTATTTTCACTTTTGGAACTTAGGTATAGCACACACTTCCAAACACCTTCAGATGCTTGACTGATGGTTTTCTGTTGCTCCAGCATTCGAATAGCGTTCTATTCAGCACAATTTTGGTTGGGCACCGGTTTGAAAGATAAATGACGGTGTAGACAGCTTCCGCCCAAAATGTTTTAGGTAGCCCTTTAGCATGCAACATTGATTTCGCCATCTCAACAATTGTTTGGTTCTTCCGCTCGGTTACTCCATTTTGTTGTGGAGTGTAACCGACCGTCAATTGTCGTTCCACCCCTTCATCTTCACAAAATTTGTGGAACTCCTTGGAAGTGTACTCTTTTTCTCTATCACTTCTCAAGGTCTTGATAGAGCACCCACTCTATTTTTCAACAAGGCATTTGAATTTTTTAAATATCGAAAACACCTATGATTTTTGCCTCATGAAATATACCCAAGTCATATGAGTATAATCATCAACGAACAAGACAAAGTACCTCTTCCCAGCATGAGATATTGTGCCCATCATGCCGCAGACATCGCTGTGAACAAGCTCAAGCTTTTTCTTAACTCTCCATGCTACTCCTTTCCGGAAAGGTTGTCGGTGTTGTTTCCCGAACATGCATCATTCACAAACATCATGTTTTTCTTCAATTTTTGACAGCCGAAACACCATGCTATTATCAGACATCTGTTTGAGGCTATGATAGTTCACGTGACCAAGTCGTTGATGCCACAACTTTGACTCATCAGTAACAACAGCGCCAAATATTGATGCTTCAGCATGCTTCAGCGTTAACCCACGGGACACGCCGCTTGACCCCCTACAATATCAGAAAGCTTTCGACACAAGGCACCCAGAGTCGATCCCCGCTCGAATTGAGGGCCTCCCACATTCACTCCAGAGTCCACCATCACCCCGGTCCCCCGAACCCTGCTCGAACCAGGGTAGCACGTGTTCGTTCCACGTTCACCTCACCAATCTGTTGGGGTAACCGCCAACTCGACATTAGTATTATATTGTCCGCTTTGGGCCAAAGCCCTTGATAAGCTCGTATTTTGCCTCACTTATCACGTTGTTTTCTTATTGTTTTATTGCATTTATTTGAGTTTTTAGTTAATAATCGAGCATGAAGTGTTTATAGGGGATATTATGCTTGTCATGGTAATATTTTGCAGGTTTTAGGCCAAATCCAATGAAAACCCGTACCGAAAGCAGCAGATGTTCAAAGGAACAGTCATGACTTCTTCCACAGATGGAATCTGAGCTATTTGAGCAGATGGATGGAAAGATCTTTGAGTTAGCTTTCCAACGCAACTGGAATCGGATCAATCGGAGTTCGGGAGCGAAAGTTATGGCCAAAACCGTGAGACTGCGCAGAGGAATGTTTCTGCGTCGAGCGACACAATTTGTGTCGACCGAAATGGATTCCTGTCGACCGACAGGAACTGTGTCGAGCGACATGCGTCCCGGAAAGGCAGTTTTTGGCCCAGTTTGGAGATTTTTCCTTCCCAAATCATTACCTTTTGAAGATATAATTTCTCCCCCTATAAATAAGACTTATTAAGCTCGAAAATTAGGTCTTCTTATTCAGTTTTTCAGCACTACTTTATTTTATTTTCAGCATTAAACTCTTTAATTTCTAGTACTCTTTATTTTTATTGTTGCAATTGGATTCAAGTACTTCAAGATTCCTATTATTTTAATGATTCAAGTAAGTTTCTTTACATCTTTTGCAATGTTTGTTTCAATTATGTTAGGCTAGAACCCTTAACAGGTTCTAGGGTTTTCTCCATCCTTTATGGCATGTGTTAATTCGATTAATTCCAAACCCTAATTAATTGGTTCAAATTCTATGGTTTTGATTTTAAAATCTATTTTCAATTGAAGGATCGAGAGATGAAAATTGGATTAGGTTTATAGTTATTAATTTGAGACCGAGAGGAGATAATTAATAATAGGAAAATAGAATTTTGATACAACTGTTTTCTGTCTCAAAAAGAAGAATTAGTTGTAGGGTTTTCAAATCTGTATCTTTATTGAGATTGACTAGTTTGTGTTATTGAGGCCGAGAGGTAAAATTCACTTTCTAGTAATCTAGGTTTTAATTGCCCAACAAAGGAATTAATTCCAATTTAACAGATTTCCCACCTTTATGATTATTTTGGGTTTGGATTGATTGTTTATACATGTTGAATTGGATTGGTTGATTTCCCTAGAATCTGTGCTTTTTATTATTGAATTTTATTCCAAAAGTTATTTCTGTTTTTCAAAACAAAACCCTCTACTGAAAATTGGTTCACTCAAACGAAGAATTGATAAACTGTGTCCAGTACATGAGATGACTTCGTTGCACTATCCCTGTGGGTTCGACTAGCCTTCGGATTATTATAAATTTATTTGCTGCTGTATTCTACAGTTATCAAATTGGCGCCGTTGCCGGGGATAGTCAGATTTTGTCTTGTTATTGGATTGTTTTGATATTTTCTGGATTGAGTTTTTATTTTTGTTCGCGTGCGTGTGTGTGAAATTTTTGTTTCTGTTTCGATCGACAGAGCTTCTGTCGATCGACGCAGAGGCAGTATCCGTGTCGATCGACAGCCTCCCTGTCGGTTGACACAGAGACTGATTCTCGATTTTTCTGTTTTCTCTTCAGGTGCATGAACACAAGAGCTCGGGGGAAGAATCTTGAAGCCTTTGATTCAGAAATTGAAGCTACCTGTAGGAGAAACAAAAGCAAAGGAAAGAGCAAGGAAAAAGAGCCTGAGATGGAGCAACCACCAGAAGCACCATTCCAAAACATGACTCCCGAGGAGCAGAGACAGTTCATGAATGAGGTCCGACAACTCAGGGATCAACTTCAAGTAGCACAAGCAGTTCAAGCAGAGCAGGCTGCCAGACTGGCAGCCCTGGCCAACGAAGGAAACCATGAAAGGAGAATTGTGGTGCCTCAAAGATCCATTCTTGATCGCTTCCTGCCACAGAGAGAGGAGCCGGGATTTCAGGTTGGCATTGATGCCAACAACTTTGAGCTGAAGACAGGCCTGATTCAGATGGTCCCGCAGAACCAGTATGCAGGGAAGGCCATTGAGGATCCATACGGCCACCTCAGTCAGTTCATCGAGGTGTGCGACACAATCAAGCAGAACGGAGTGCCCCAAGACACCATCCAGATGCGTTTGTTTTCTTTTTCTCTCAGGGATGAGGCCCGGTCTTGGTTTGCTGGTTTGGACAAGAGCAGAATTGCCACATGGGCACAACTCCGAGCAGAGTTCCTCACCAACTTCTTCCCACCCAGTGTCATCATGAAGAGGAAGTCCGACATCACTCACTTCAGCCAGAAGTACGATGAGACCCTCTATGAAGCTTGGAAGAGATACAAAGAGTTGTTGAGGATGTGCCCCGGCCATGGGATTGATCTTGAGATGCAGGTATGCCACTTTTATGAAGGATTAACCCCTCACTTAAAAGAATTGGTTGATGCTTCAGCTGGAGGACTGCTCATGAAGAAAAGTGGAGAAGAGGGGATGCAACTTCTTGCAGACATGGCCCTCAACAGTCATCAATGGCCTACTGAAAGGCAGAAAGCAGTCAAAGCAGTGACCACTACTCCGGAAATTGATGTGGTGGCAGAAGTGAAGAAGCTCCGAGAAGAGTTCAAGCAGTTGGAGGCCGGTAGAGCTTCGGTAGCAGCTATTTCAGATCCCAACTCGGCCATTGTTCCCATTGAGGCCGACTACATCTACCGAGGAAGCAGTTCGAGCACCTCCAATACCGCTGAAGTGAATTATGCCAATGGAGGTTACAACAACAACAACTACCGAGCCAACAATCCAGGGTATGGTTACAGTGCTAAGAACCATCCGGGTTTTTCTTATTCTAACCCTCATGCAGCTGAGAATCCTCCACCGGGATTCAGTGTTGGAGCCGGGGGAGAGATTGTGGAGAAGAAGAAGTCTGTGCTGGAGGAGACGCTTGAAAAGTTCATCAAAAGCTCCGACAATAGGTTTGGCAAGGTGGAAACTGAGGTGAAGAACATGTCCACTCACATGCAACATATGACGAAGCACCTTCAGATGCTCGATGCACAGTTCAGTCTGATTTCCACTGCTATGAGCAATCAACACAAGCCAGGCCAGCTCCCCAGCACCACAGAAGTCAATCCTGAGAAGGCCAAACAGGTCAATGCCATTTCCTTGAGGTCCGGTACGAGGTACGAGGGTCCTAGCATGTCCAAGGATGACTTTGGAGCTGAAGAAGAGGAATTTCCCGCAGAAGGTACCTCTGTTTCGATCGACACAGACCTTGTGTCGATCGACACAGAGGTTGGACAGAGCAGCAGAGGTCGACAAGGAAGCAAAGCGACCGACAGGGGGGATGCAGCCGTGTCGATCGACACACCCCCTATCGATCGACAGGCAGGACAGAAGGAGGCAGTCGACAGGCAGGCAGCACAGGATCCACATGGAGCTGGAAATTCAAAGAAGAAAGGTGATCCAATTCCTCCAATGCCCTTTCCCCAAAGATTTGCAAAGAAGAAGGAAGACTCAAAGTTTGCTCGATTTGTGGAGAATCTCAAGAAGGTCAACATCAACATTCCTTTGATCGAGGCTCTCCGCGAGATTCCCGGCTACATGAAGTTTTTGAGGAAACTAATGACAGAGAAAAAGCCGGTAATCGAAGATCAAACTATTTCAATTCATGAACAATGTAGTCTTCTTTTGCAGAAACAGGTTCCAACAAAGAGGTCCGATCCGGGATGCTTCTCTATTCCGGTCGAGATTGGGGGAAAGGAGTTTAGGGATGTCCTCTGCGACACAGGAGCCAGCATCAACTTGATGCCACTTTCAGTCTTCCAAAAGCTGCAGATAGGCGAAATGAGGCCAACCTCAATCACTCTTCAGATGGCCGATCGCTCAATTTCTCGACCAAGGGGAGTTGTAGAAGATATTTTAATTCGTGTTGGTCATTTAATTTTTCCTGCTGATTTTGTTGTTTTGGATATGAAGGAACAGCATGGAATGCCGATGATCCTTGGAAGAGAGTTCTTGAGGACAAGTGGAGCCTTGATAGACTGCCGAGATGGAGAGATAACACTCCGAGGGAATGATGAGACGATCACCTTTGTGATCGACAAGAGTTTGAAGGAAGCTGCTTGCAATAACATCTCCACCACCATTGAGGAAGATGAAGAAGCCGCCGAGATCGAATGGGAGCGCGAAAACGGGATGGCAAAATTGCCAATTACACCATCCTCTTCCGAGCTCACCACTGTTATTCGTGATCGGATGGTCTACATGATCGATGCAAGGGGGCGGCGAGTCTGGACCCGACCTCCTTGGTGAAGGATCCCTATCGTCGAGCCACGACAATAACTAAGGCACTGCATGGGAGGTAACCCATTGTTTACTTGCTTTATTTCAATTGTTTCTCTAATTTTCGTGCGTTGTGTTTGTAAAAAAAAAAAAAAATCGGAGCTCTGTTTCGATCGACACACAGGGTGTCGATCGACACAGAGGTGATCGACGGAGCACACTTCGACCCACCAGGGATCGACAAGAAGGCTCTGTGTCGATCGATAGGCCCTCTGTCGATCGACACAGAGTGCTAGCAGCAGCAGTTTTCGTCTTTCGCTTTCTGCAGCCTCCGAGAGATAAAAAGTTGGTGTCTGAGACCAACATCGAGGTACTGTTACACTCCTAGTCTAACTTTCAAACTTATTCTCTCTGTCAATCAAATAAGTTTGGGGGGAGGAGGACTTGGAGTTGAAACTATTTCTTCCTTTTTATTTAATGCTTTCAGTGTGTTTAAATTTCTGCCCAGTAAAAAAAAAATTAAAAAATTAAAAAAAAAAAATTTTTATTGCATTTTTTGAATAAAATTGTGATTTTGTGAGAAGATTTGCGTAGCTATGAGATAACCCTAGCAAGAATGCGAGATTTGAAATTGATTGACTTGATTATGCATTGATTGTGATAGTGGTTGAGTATGCCTATGAATGTAGAATACCGCATCTTGGTCCCGGTTTTTCAGAGTATAAACGTTACGCAGCGGAAATAATAATTTGTTTCTTGCACGCTACTTACACACAGCTGACAACTGGCAACTGGTCAGCTGGTGCTGGTTACTCAGTACGCAGCTGACAACTGGTCAGCTGGTAATTTAATACTTAGAATATTTTAGCCTTGTTTGCACAATTATATATCAGTTTCAGGATATACTCCAGCACTTGAGTGCTAGGTTTAAAATATAAATGAAATGCAGAAAGCTGATAAATAACAAAGGATTTTTATAGTGGTTCGATCAATCGATCTACGTCCACTCTCCAGTCGAAGCACTGGAAATTCCACTAAGAGTAATCAGGTACAGATCTCCTACGATCTATCTCTAGCTGGTGAATGCCTCGTCCACCAGTTCACTAGATCAACCGCTCCCGGTCCTGGATCCTTCTTCAACTCTTCTCAGCTGATGGAGTGCGAGCACGTCACTTCAACCTCCACAGCTAGCTGGGTGTTTTAGTTCTCCCAAGAACGTAACACTTTCTACGGCAGAATGCCCGTAATAACTCGAGTGCTGGTGAGCACAGGAGCTGCTGTGAACTCTCTCAAAGGAGAAAGAACACCAAGTGAGATCTTTAACTTACAAGCTTAAAGCTTGAAGTCTCGTGTTTGATAAATCAACACACGGAAAGCTTTATGAAAAGCCTCGAAAGTACTTTATGCGTCTGTGCAATAATTTCAGTTCTTTCGGTGGTTGAGCAGATGAGTGGAAGAAGTTTGAATGTTGGTGGTTGCGACGTATTTATAGCCACAGGAACCGATTCAAACTTTCTAGCCGTTTGGACGCATCCGGAAAGGTGTCAGACCTCGGATGTCCTTCTGACGGCGGCAGGTATGTTTTTCCGGAAAGGAACCATACCTTTGACCGCTTTATCTGACACAGATCTCTTTGTGTCAGAACGGCTCTTTCTGTCAGTCCGAGGAATAAGACTGGCGTCTTGTGACTGATAGACTTTAAGTTATCCTTCCTTAAAGTCATCCTCTGTCAGTCGATTCCTCAGAGAATCTTCTTTTTGTCTCTACTACGCGGGGAGAGAGAATCTGGGATTCTGCTGGTAACATCTGACTGGTAGATCATACTGGTGATCTTGTGCTGGCAGTCTCTGCTGGTGACTTGCCCTGGCATTATCAAAGTCTACCAAATCTCTAAATGTTAACTCTTCTCGGAATCTCCCATGACTGGTGAAATCACCGCTGGTGAATAGTGTAAACACGTATTCTCCTGGTAAGGTTTGTCAGCCGCCTGCTGATGAAACCCTTCCCAACTGGTGAACAGTAGCCAGTCATAAGCGCTTCATACCGCTGGTGAACAGTGTCAGCACGAGTCTTTGTCAGCCGCCTGCTGATGAAACTTTTTCCCAACTGGTGAACAGTAGCCAGTGGTAAGCGCTTCTCATGCTGGTGAACAGTGTCAGCATGAGTCTTGATCAGCTGCGACTTACAACTCAAAAGACCTAAACAGGACTTTACATATAAGACTAGAGCTATGTAGAGACTACTGACGATGGTAGGACTTAGGATTTGATCCACCAAAACTATAATCTAAACAAGTAAGCTACTGGGAAAGGAAACCATAGGCAGATTTCCCAACAATTTCCCCCTTTTTGGTGCGATCAAAGCCTAACCAGCGAGCACTCAGCTGATGAGGAAAGTTACAAAGAATTTCAGGGTTTTACAAGTGAAACCTATCAGATCTAAACCCATGAAATTACTTCCTCAACATCAGCTCTAACTAAAAGAAATCTTCCCCCTCAACCTAGGAAAGATATTGCTCGTTTAAAAATATGAAAATTAAGATCAGAGCAAATAAGCATGTAAATAAATTTAACATGCAAGATGAGTGCTGGTGCTGATTACACTGGATGTGTAAATTCAGCTGGTAAGTAAAAATTTAGACAATTGTTGGACAATAAGAGATTGTCATCAACTTGTCAGTTAACATTCCATTAGAGATTTAGCAATTACATGTACAATGAATGATAACTGACTAGTCTAACAGATTTACTTACAAAAGCATAAAGAGACTAGACTATGGCTTGGAAGATGATCCTGGTGACTGAGTCCGAGCACTTGTAATAGACCTCAGGATCGCAGTAAGTTCGGCCATTTCTTGATCTCTCTTCCGCCTCTCTTCTGCAGCAATTCGCCTCTCTTCAGCTGCAAGGCGTCTCTCCTCCTCAATGATTCTGGCTCTCTCCTCTTCAGCCAGTGCTCGCGCACTTTCCCCCT
>JAPKLW010000850.1:5619-37986 GCA_026898455.1 Plectranthus barbatus
TTTTCGCCACTTCCGACCCTTCTGCGCAGTCTCACAATTTTGGCCATCACTTTCGCATCCGAACTCCGATTGATCCGATTCCAGTTGTGTTGGAAAGCTAACTCAAAGATCTTTCAAATGATATGCGCTATTAGCTCAGATTCCATCGGTGGAAGGATTTGTGACTGTTCCTTTGAACATCTGCTGCTTTCGGTACGGGTTCTCCATTGGATTTGGCCTAAAACCTGTAAAATCTCACCATGGCAAGCATAATACTCTCTAATATATACTCATGCTCAGTTTATTCAAGAGAATATACTAAAATGCAGAAAAGAAGGGAAAAACAATGCGATAAGAGAGTAGAAAAACGAGCTTGTCATGGCTACCGATGGGTAACGCATTCTATCGTTTCTCTTGCTAATTGTTTCATCGCATGTAGATTGTTTCTAGGTTGTTGTGTGCTAATGTGTGTGTGATGAACCCAAACGAGGCTTGAGATTTAATCATGATTTACTTAGTGAAGTTTGATGTTTACCTCAACCAATGATAGTGTGGAATCTAGTTTTCGAAGCATGTCTTAAGTTTAACTTTTGAATTGCCGAGTTTTGTGTTTAGTTAATGCATAGGCCTTGACAAAAAGCTGTGAGTTTTGAGCCTTGATATTGTCATATCCATGTTGACTGTGAGTAGCGAGATTGAGAGTAAGAAATCTAGAACTTTCATCTATTCTCTATCTATTGGCATGAGTGTGTGACTAGAAAATGATATTAGGCCATCGATTCTTAGTCCTACCTTTCACACCGGGAGTATAAGGTGGTTGTTATCATTAATTTTCCTTTGGTATGTTTGACCCCCGTGATGGAGCTTTATTGGTAAATCTTCTTCGATATGATTAGGTTCAAGTTTCGGGGGGGAAGAGTGTATGAAGGTGAATACGGTGATGAGAGTTGGGTTGGGAATTGATTGTATTTGTGATATTGAAAATATTGAGGCATGAAAGACATTAAATAAAGGATTGGTTTGGATCATAGAAAATGAAGCACCAACAAAATTTTTGGTGCAAGTGGTTGAAACAAAAGAGAGGAACCTATGAAATGAATGAATGATGGTGCTAGAAAAAAAAAAGAAAAAGAAGAAAAGAGATGAAAAAGAAAAGAAAAAAAGAAAAAAATGTGTTGTGAAATGAATAAGGCTTGGGTTTGAAGTGGTTCGAAGAGAACAAGTTTGTGGGGTTTTGGGAAATTGTGAAGTTTAGTAACTTTGGGCCAAAACCACCCACCTATTAGTTAACCATGTTACAACCCTCGAAAAGACCTTTTCGATTCAAGAAACTAACTTAATGTAGTATAGTGGTGAGAATGGATGCAAGCTTATGGAAATCAAGCTCGATATCATGTGATTGAGTGAATCTCATCGTCCGTATACCCGTGAGGGAGTGCTTTCTTGTCTTGTACCCATTTTTGATGAGTGGTTCATGTCCTTAGTATTAACTTTGTCACAAAATTAGGTGATAATCTCGTTTTACTCGAACATGCTAAGATTATCTTGATGAGCTATGAGGTAGATTAACGGCTTTACTTTGTTTTGATTGAGGACAATCAAGGGTTCAAGTTTGGGGGATTATGATATGTGCGTAAAATGACCTATTTTCGATGTGTGAGCGTACATTTTTGTGGCCATTTTACTCCCATGTCATATATATTTTAGTTGTTTTTGTGTGTGTTTTGTGTCTTTTGGATGATGTAGTTTAGGTTTTGAGCATAAAACAACATTTATGGCTTAGTTTTGAAGGACTTCCGCCCGAGCCAGGAGCCCAAGGGAAGCAGGCTCGACCGAGCAGAGCAGGCTGGATTTCAGAGAGTAGGTTCGGCCGAGCTGCGCCTGGCTCGACCGAGCGAGCTCTCTGTCTGACACGGCTCGGTCGACCGAGCCATGTCGAACAGTGAGCAGGCTCGATCAAGCCATCCTTGGCTCGGTCGAGCCAAAGCGGGTCTTTTTGGTGGTTTTTCCATTTTCAAGCTGTCTCGAGCCATCCGATCTTGGCCCAGACGATCCAAGGCCCTATGTTCTCATTTATAAAAGGAGGAATTTTGAGTTCTAAGACAACTTTTGCCAAAATTTCATTATATCAAGTTAGAAATTCTCCTAAATTCCATATTCCATCCTCATTCCATCCAAATCCAAGTGGATCAAGAGGAAGATCTAAAACAAATTGGTGAAGATTAGAGAGAATTAAGGGTAGATCAAGTGCAAGGACAATAATTGGGGAAGAATTCAATTCACCATTAAAATTTGTAATGGATTGTCTTACATTTTCTCTTGTATTGAACAAATTGAATAGTATGGAGAACTAAATTTCTTGTGAATGTTGTTTGGAATTATAATGTTTGAAATTGAAATTGAATGTTGAATGTTTACCTTCCTATGAGGAGTTTGAATCACACTAGATCTCATCCCCAATCACCTAGGTGTAGGTAATAGCCAACGTAGGTGGTTTTTTACGTGAACAGTGTAACCAACACGCGGGTGGAATCATGGCGAATAGCGTGAATTCATATGATTCGAAATCCAATCCATGTGTGGAAATAGGTCATAGGGCCAAAATCTACGTTCTAGAAGGAGTGGACTAGAAATCGATAACGTGACTATTTGAGAATGCTAGGTTCATCTACGGTTAACTCGCCGTGATAAGGGGTTAGCTACCTTAGAGTGGATTGCTCAATCTCTTAGGAATTAAATTGAGTTTACATCATGATTCAATCTAAATTGAACACATTAGATATCCACACAACACTCACTCTTATCTCATTGATTGAACTTGCTACTTTGTCTACCTATATTGGAAAATTTTGATTGGTTGATTTACAAGTTTTTATTCAATCATGATTGCTATTGTGTCTTACTTCATTTACGCTTTAGCTTAGTTTATGTTTTTGCCTAGTTAATAGAACAACTCAACGACTTAAGTTTTGCCTAACTATAAAATTCCATACAAGTAAAGAGTAATCTATAGGGCGAAGTTGAAAAGAACCTCGGATCGATAATTTTAACTTGACAAGTGTTTTTGCACGACATCATCTATAAATCTCGGAGTTAAGTTGGGAAATATGATGGAATTTTAGATGTGACATAATTTATGGATCATAAAATAATCTCCGCGTCTAAGAACCTTTAGAAAGAAAAAGACTAAGCAATTGTTTAATTAAACTCAATAAGACCTCCACAATGCAGTCTCTTATTAGAAGTGGACAGTGGTGTGAATTGACGTCTACACGACCGTAGCCTGCTTGTTTTACTTGTTCATAAGTTCTAATAGATGAGATTTCTAAATAATACATTTAAACATGTGAGAACTGGACAGTGAAGTGAGTAGATGTCTACACGACCGTAGCATGCTTCCTTAATTTGTTCATATGTTCTCTAGGATTGTTTTAAATGAGATAACAAAGGTATGCATTTCTGGGATCTAAGGATATTTATCCCGAAATTGTTTCTATTTTTTTGATGCGGGTTGAGCTAGAGAGATTGCTTCGAGTTCTACGGACGTACAAGTCCGCCATTTGATAGACGTTAGGATATATCAATGGGATCAGTCCTTCCCCATATATAAATCTATGCAAAAAAACAATGACGGGAGCTACCAGGACGAATGCCATATGATTAACTGTTATAATCCGGTGATTTCCTCTCTAATCTCTTCTATTAAATCCGACCAGAATTTTCTTGAGATTTGTTTACTGCATACGTTGTTTTCTTCTTCAAATTTGGATGAAGACGACGGTGAGATTGTGGACTTGATAATGGAGTTGGATGTGCGTAAGGAGATACAACGGGCATCGGAGAACAAAAGAGAGCAGTTACCAGCCCAATACTACCAAAAATAAGAGAGAAAATTAGGGGAGGCCTTGATTTTGCTCGACGCATGGAACATGTCAGTCGACAAATGCAATTTCTGTGCATCGGTCAATGTGGCTTCGATGTTAGTCCATGCGAACAGGGAGGTTGATATGTCAAGCACATCGATCGAAGCAGCAAGACGTGGAAAAGAGACTTCAACGAAAACATCCACGTCGGTCGACATCGAGAGTGCGTCAGTTGACACTGAGAGCAGTTCGACGATTTCTTATTCCATTCTGCCTGCTCTAGACATCAAACCTGTACCAGCACATTTAAGGTATGCATTTCTGGGATCTAAGGATATTTATCCCGTAATTGTTTCTATTTTTCTGACGCGGGTTGAGCTAGAGAGATTGCTTCGAGTTCTATGGACGTACAAGTCCGCCATTGGATAGACGTTAGGATATATCAAAGGGATCAGTCCTTTGTTGTGCATGCACCAGATTATCCTGAAGGAAGATGCAATGCCAAAGAGATAGGCACAGTGGAGACTGAATCCGAGTATGCAGGAGGCCGTGAAAAAAGAAGTTCTGAAGCTTCTAGATCACAACATGATCTACCCAATTTCTGATAGCAAGTGGGCGAGCCCCACTCAAGTGGTAGCCGAGAAAGGGGGGATGCAAATCGTGATGAACGAAGATGGAAAAGAGGTCGCAACACAACCTATCACTAGATGGTGGTTCTGCATCGACTACAGGGCTTTCAATGCCTCCATTTTACTACTTTCTTGATGGTTACTCAGGATACAACCAGATTGCGGTGGCACTAAAGGACCAGCACAATATAGGATTCACCTGCCCTTACGGAGTATTTGCATATCAGTGGAGCCGTTCTGCCTATGCAATGCATCGGTGACCTTTCAGAGATGCATGATGGCTATCTTACTTGATCTGATCGAAGAAGCCATGGAGGTATTTATGGATGATTTCTCCATTTTTTGTAGGTCATTTGATGTTTGCTTGCAGAACCTTGCTACTGTACTGGAGAGATGCACCGAGACAAACATGTGTCTCAATTAGGAGAAATGCCACTTTATGGTGCGAGAGGGGATCATGCTGGGACATCGAGTATCAGCTGAAGGATTAGAGGTAGATTGAGCGAAGGTGGCTTCTATTGAAAAGATGCCACCATTGGCAAATGACAAAGGAGTTCGGAGTTTTCTAAGCTATGCCGAGTTTTATAGGATTTTATTGGAGATTTATCAAGGACTTATCAAAGATTTCAAGGCCGTTGTGCAACTTTGTGGAGAAGGATGTATCCTTTATTTTTGATGATGATTGTGTGTAGGCTTTCAACAGACTGAAGCAGGCCGTCGTAACTGCACCAGTGTTGACTTTGCCGGATTAGATTGAGTCGTTCATCATTATGTGTGATGCTAGCAACTTCGCGGTTGGAGCTGCCTTGGGTCAGATGAACGACAAGCTATTCCATGTCATCCACTATGCCAGCAAAAGCATGATCCCGGCGCAGTGCAACTACACCACCACCGAGAAGAATATGTTGGTGGTGGTCTATGCATTTGACAAGTTTTGATCCTATCTGAGAGGTTCGAAAATAATTGTCTACACTGACCACGTCGCCATCAGATACTTGTTCGTGAAGCAAGATGCCAAGTCTCGCCTGATTAGGTGGATTCTACTGCTTCAAGAATTTAACTTGGAGATCAAGGATAGGAAAGGGAGCGAGAACGTGATGGCGGATCATTTTTCACGATTGGAGCCACCAGTCGAGGGGGATGACCAGTAGATGAGGATTCGAGAGACTATCCTGGATGAGCAGATTTGTGATATTCAAGATCCGCGAGAGACTTACGAGTCCTAAAGACCAAGGTATGCCGATTATGCAAATTATTTGAAGAAATTATTACATGACATTTGATTCTACAAGTGGGAGAATCCCTACCTGTGGCGTCGATGTGCTGATGGCATAATTCATTGTTGTGTTCCCCAACCAGAGTGGTGGTAGATTTATGAGGCTTGTCATTTCTCTCCTAGTGGTGGTCACCACTCAGCAAACCTGACGGCCTTCAAGATTTTGGCGAATGGGTTCTACTGGCCTTCCATCCACGAGGTCTGTCGTGGTTGGATTACAGGCTGTGATCATTGCCATAAGACTAGCAACATTTCACGGAGGGATTAGATGCTACAAACCCCGGTGATCGAAGTTGAGATATTCGAAGTGTGGGGGATTGACTTTATGGGGGCGTTTCCTCCATCCGTCCAGTGGATTATGTATCACGATGGGTGGAAGCTATTCCAGCAACCACCAAAGATTCCAAAGTCATCATCAACTTCCTACAAAAGCTCGTGACAAGATTTGGGGCGCTGAGAGCTCTGGTGAGTGATGGCGGTTCTAACTTTTGTAACAAGTTAGTGGCTTCTCTGCTTGCAAGGTATGGAGTCAAGCACCGCGTCACTACTCCGTATCACCCTCAACGAAATGGCTTGAAGAAGTTGCCCTATCATGAGATCAAGCAGATTCTGTAGAAGACGGTGAGGCAGAGGAAAGATTGGGCATTAAAGCTCGATGACGCGTTGTGGGCGTATAACACCACCTACAAGATATTCATAGGAATGTCCCCATACTAACTAGTCTTTGGTAGATCTTGTCACCTCCCGGTCGAGATGGAACACAAGGTATGGATAGCCACGAAGGAGCTCAATTTGGATTGGAAGCTTGCCGCAGCTGATCTAGCCGTGGCCCTTAATGAATTGGAGGATTTTTGCGATGAGGCCTATAAAAATAGTGTCATTTACAAGATGCGGGCTAAGAGATTCCACGATCGCAGGATTTACCAGCATGTCTTCAATTTTGATGACAAGGTAATCCTCTTCAACTCCCGCCTTAGATTCATGCATGGCAAGCGCAGTCGAAGTGGAATGGCCCATACATGGTGGTTAGCGCCTTTCCGAATGGCGTGGTTGAGCTGGCCGGTCATGCAACACTACATTCAAGGTAAATGGTCAAAGGCTGAAGAAATACTACACTCCGCTGCAAATTGTTGTTATGGGGGTGTACTATCTAGAACGCCCATGATCACAGGTATTATCGAGCTAGCGACATTAAATCAAGCACTTATTGGGAGGTAAAAGGATTTAGATCCTATATTCGTTTAATTTTCCTTTCATTCAAATTTTGAATTTTAGTTTCGTTAATTCTTAGTCTATTTGAGCATTGCGACTTTGATTGACGTGCAAACATGTCGATTGACGTCGAGAGCTATTACGTCCACTGGCTCCACAACTCGTTGATCCATGCCAATCCATCAATCGAATCCCTTGTTTCATCAAATATGTTTGAATTTCAATTTGTTTATTATTTAATCTATATATATAAAAATATGAGTTTACGTCGACCGATGCATCGGTCGAAGTCGAGAAACTGGACGCGCGGGTCTGTAAGTTTAAAACAAGTTTATTCTTTCTTTCTCCTCATTTCACACACGACGCACACTTACCCCAAATAGAAAAACCCTCGAATACCCCTCTTCAATCGATGACTTTTACACATGGTATGCTTCCTACACTCATTCCCTTTAAGTTACATTGAGGTTTGTGAATCTTGTTCAAATTTTTAGGAAATTTGAACTGTTGGAATTCTCTATTTCTTGTTTAGTTGAACGTAGGACTTGAATGCTTACTCCGTGCGATTGTTTGATATTGGTTATGTGTTTAGTCTATTTATACTCGTGTCTTGTTTCAATTTTGAATCTAATTAAGTTGAATTTGAACTTTTTGGTAACCCTCGTTGTGATAGTGCTTTGATTTTTACTCTTGCCATCCACTTCCAGTTGTGCAATCAGAGGTTCTACTTGACTAGGAATCAGATTGACAAGATCCTTGGATGCCCTACAGGAGGTTGCTACCATCACCGAGCGACTTTAATCCGGTGGGATTCTGGAGACAGATTGCATCAGACGTTGACAAGTGGGGGGATCTCGATTCAGGGGCTCTCAAAGCCTCCTCTATCGATACCCTTGTTTTCCATTACATCCAATGATCTATGGGGGAATCTATTGATGATAGGAACGAAGAGTGGGAAGGTCCAATTCCCCGAGTTGTTGGCTCTCTGGGGGACGCTCACGAAGACCCCAATTAGAATTGCAACACTACTGATGGATAATTGGGATAGACAAAAAAGGGCCAAGTACGACACTGTCTGGAGTGGGGGATTTATCACCCCCATCGGCGAGCACTTTGGGATCCCGACTGTGGACTCGACAACTTGTCCACCACCCACTGGCCTTGATGACTTACAGCATATACAAATGTAGCTAATTTTCTATCGGCCGCAAGGCGGTTAGTTCTGGAGACTCTGCAACGGCGACCTCTTCCCTTTTTCCTAGCCAGATTTCACACATGTCACGGACTTAAAATTCCTTGACAACTGGCTCATGAGCACTAATGCTCATATGCTGCTTATCGTCGGCCAGCGAGGAGTAGGAACCGCCACATATCACCTTTGGCACCGTCCATGGACGAGGCCTAATTGTTGCATTTTGACCATCGTGTAGGAGAGAGAGGAACAACACCAGTGAAAGCTCTTGCAGCAGAGCACTATGGCAGCCGATAAAATGACGGGGGATGTCACCAATGACGGGGGACTGCATTCTTCGGTGGAGAGAGCTCGAGTTCTGCAGATCCGGATTGGGATTAGTATTTGACCTTTATGTAGTAGCAAAAGTAGTTGGCCGAGAAGCAGTGAGCCTAGAAAACTGTGCAGATAGTTTTAAACGATCAAGGAAACAATAGCAATGAAAACTGTGGACACAGTTTTATAGAGAAACTATCAAGAACAACTCACAGTTTCAGACCAGCACAGCTTCACGCAAAAGAAACACGTGAAAAGCAAGGATCCTAGCAGTCAAAAAGAGCATTGAAGACTCAATGGTAAGGAATAAATATACACTCAGTTATGACTGCAGTACAACATTGTTCTAGTCTAACACAACAAGATAAAACTGTCTCTGCAAAAGCATGGCAGTGTTCAGAAAAGGCAGGGGAGCTGGTCTGGTACAACTGAAAAGAATGGCCATTGATTGGACAACATTCAAATTGTCTCTACTGGCTACTTTCAAAAGAACCAACTATAAATAGCAGAAGGACCAGAGAGACACATACTAAATCTGAATTTAAAGCTATATTACTCTGCTGAATTTAATACTCACTGCATTCAAAGCTCTCAAGCGAACGACATTAACTCCGTGTGTCATTTATTGAACACGAGACATTCTTGTGCTTACTGAATCATCTGTGATTCATCGTGTGACCTTGAGTACACGAGTGTTGGTCCTTGAGATCAGAGTCGTCGTGATTAAGATAAAACTCTCACACGAATTGCAGCGGAAGATTTAAACGTTCACTTGCACTTTAAGTTATTTTCAAATATTATTTAGCTCAACTTGGCTTAGGTTTTTTTATACATATACGCTAGCAACTCTGTTGCTAGGTTTCTAATCAGTTAAACGTTAAACAATAAAACAGTAAACAAGATAATGACACCCAGTTTATAGTGGTTCGATAAAAAGATCTACGTCCACTCCTTAGCCAAAACGCTAAGAATTTCACTAAGTAAGTATATAGTGTACAAGGATTCGCCACTTAAGTAAAGCAGGCAATGAACTTTTGGGCTGGCTACGTCATGACTATCCTCCGTTACTCCGAACTCCTCAGGTGTAGTTCCGGCAGAGTCAAGGGCACACCTTCGTAAAACTCACCTTCGCTACTAATGGAAGATTTATAGTTCCTTTCAAACTTTTCTTCGAGTAAGGCTAGACGCCCGTCTTAATCAATCCCTTTTTAGAGAATTGATTGTTGGATGCTTCCAATAAAGGAATGTATCCCAATGATTGAAGATTCTTGAGCAAAGTCAAGGAATATCTTCAATGGAAGTGCCAGATAATCAAACAGGGACACTTAGGTAGTTGAAGGCTTTGAATGTCTTTCGATTGTGGCTTTTAACTGACTGCTCTCAAGCTTTTTGCTTTTGCCTTAGGAATCTTTTGAGTGTGAGTTCGGGAATTGAATGAGTAGTAGTCTTTTCTCTCTTTTGGACTCGTCTTTTATACTTGGAGATTCAAAACTTTGAATCTCCATACCCGTTAGACACAACGAATCCTTTGTCTAAAAGTGGGTAGACTTTTACCAACTTTTCTGACTTCGTACATGCGTTCCGACCTACTTCTGAAAAGTCTAGTCTTTGCGTGCAGGTTTGTGAGAACGGTGGTGTAGCAGGCATTATTTGTTGTCTTCACTTTGCTGAGCTTCTTCGGAACGGTCTGCTGACTTTCTTTAGCAATCTGCTAGATGGACTGCTGACTGCTCAGTAGTTGCTCTTCTAATTCCTTCGACACTGAATTGCTAATGTCTTTAGCAATCTGTAATGTGCTAGCAAATGCTGATTCCTCAGCATTCTGCTGCCACTACACTTCTATCTTCTTTAGCATTCTCCGGTATTTGCTAGAAGTGCGTCTAGCAACCTATTCTATTACAACTCAATATTTACCCTATATAGGACATTACAAGAGTTGCTAGACTATGCTAGAGTTCAGCAATTGATCGACCATCTACTATGGTTTGATTCAACAAAACCCTTTTACAATATAATCCTGAGGGAGATTTAGGAATAATTTCCCAACAATTTCCCCCTTTTTGGTGCGATCAAAGCTTACTATCAATTGCTGAGACTTAGCAGAAAAATCCTGAGTTACAAGGAATGCTAGACAAACTATCTCAGAATCTTATCAACTTTAAGTAGCAAAAGGGTTGGTTTTAAGTAAAATTCCCCCTCAAAATATGCTGGGAAATATTCTTGCTTAAGAAGCATACTTAAATGTTGCAATGAAAATATACTAGAAATTCTAACATTCTTAAGAACAGCAGACATTTACCAACCAATCAACAACCAATAGATCATAGTATCCATATTCAAATTTGTTGAATACACGAAATAGTGTATGTCAACTAGAGCACGCACACAAAAATCAGAAGTGGACAATGCGATTTTGTCACGAATCTGATGATTTCATATATGATTTGGAAAATACAGGTACAATGAAATCAATCAGAAGCAAAAGAAAATATGAGCTAGAAAGAGGTGACATTAGCTCTATGCATCAGGTGGAGGCTTTGTTTTGTCAATTGAGTCCAATCTATTCATAGTCAGTGCCATGAACTTCTCAACACGTGCTTGATAGGCCGCTCTCTCCCTTGCCTCTCTTTCCATCCTCTTTTCCAGCCTGGCCTGTAGGATCTCCAACTACTTCCTTGCCAGTTCAGCATCTTCTTCCTTCAACCTAGCCTGCTCAGCAATCCTTTGTTCTTCCCCATCTTTCATCGCATCAAAGAAAGAGGTGGAGAAGGATTTGTGCTCAACAACTTCCACTTTGATTGCCACCACATTGGTCTGTACCGTAGAGACGGTTTCTTCCACGAGGGTGATCGTCTCCTTAACCTGAACAACCTTTTGCTGAACTTCGGTAACTGAGGACTTAACTTCAGAAACATCACCCCTAACATCAGCGACCTCCTTCCTGACTTCTTCCACCGCCTTGGCTTGCGGGATGTCACGTTGGTGCAGGGCTGTGTTGATCAAGGACACGACATAGGATTGGAGATTTACATGCACAGGTTCAACAGAAATGGGGGTATCAGAAATAGTTAACTCAGTCCCTGCTATAATGTCAGGATTCGCAACATGTCCACCATCGACTGTCATAGCAGCAGACTCAGGAACCGAAACCTCAAGACCTTGAGGATTTGCTTCCCCTGCATTTGGATTTGCAGGTTCCTCAGCAACCACTTCATTCCCAATCTCCATCGAATCTCCCACCAAATCCTGAGTTGAATCCATAGCAGAATCATGAGCTTCAGTGGCTTGGAGTGAGGCAGCGGCTTGGTTAAATCCTTTGTGAAAGACAATCATTTCAGTAAGGCGTTGTCTTTTGGTTTCTTCTTCCTTAGCTTGTTCAATAGCTGCCAGCTCCATGCTTCTCACTCGCTGTTTCTCCTCATATGCAGCTTTCCATTTCTGGTATGCAGCAGCAGCTAGTGCTTGACGTTTGGATAATTGAATATGTGCAGCAGAGCGTTCATCCGGTGCAAAAGCTGATGGAGGCTACGACTTGGATGCCGAAAATAGTCAATGAGCTCGAATGACTTTCAACCTCTCCATCACCTGTTTATCTGTAAATTGCTTCGTACAGGGAGGTTGATCCATCAAGTCATTCGCCCAAGCCTCCTCTGAGCGCCAAAAATTTAAACCTTGCCTGGCAATATCGATCATCCTTTCTTCAAAGCACAACTCGTGCATTATGTAGTCATATGTTTTCCATCACAGGAGCTCTTGGCCTAGCAGCTTGCCCTCTTCTGTCGTCTCATCTATTTCAGCAGACAAAACCTCGACAATATCCCTCTCTATTTCTTCATTCACATATGCCATGATCTCGTAACCCCATTCACGGAGATCAGCATTTAAGTCAGTGTCGAGGGAGACATACGCGCACCATTGTGCTACTCTCCTCGAGCGAAAGAGTTTAGCAGGCAGTCCATGGTATGGAATCCTTAGTGACTCATTTTTAGCAGTAGGAAACTGTCGGAGAATTTCGGCATTAAATACCTCGTTTGATTCTCCTTCTGAGTCAGTGCCTGAAGAACATGTTGATTCAATCAACATATCACCACCGGAAGAAATTTCACCCTCCATTCTTTCCTCGGCTTGTGCGGTATCAGCAGCAACTGCAGGCGTTTCCTGAGCAACAGAGGCTCCCTCAGCAGATTCAACAACCATTTCCTCAGCAGATTTAGGAGCCACTTCCTCAACGGAGGGTCTTTCAGCAGATCTAGGAGACACTTCCTCAGTGGAAGGTCTTTCAGCAGATGCAGCCGAATCGACAATATGTTTCCCTGCTCCAGACGACTCAGCATTCTTATCTCTTGGTGGCATGATCGCTTTGTCTCTAGGTGGTACGACCTCTTCTGAGCTACTACTGTGGCAGGGTCCTTCAGTTGGTTCACGAAATTGAACCTTTTTCCCTCTGGAATGTTCATTAGCATTGAACGCTCTGGATTGTAGCATCTCAGCAAGCTCGGTATCAAACATTGCTTCCTCTTCCGGTACAATCTTCCCACTCTCATGGACTCTGGGAACAGTGGCAGGAATTCGATCATCTTCCTTTGTTTTTCCTTTCTTAGCAGTTTCGACTGCTATTTTGCCTTTCTTTGCTGCTCTGTCCAACGTCTTAGCAGCTTTCTTGTCCACTTTCTCACCAGTAGCATTCTTTTGAGCTTCACGCTCATCATAAGATTGCTTGATTTGTTCGAAATTCCGATCTCTTGCCTCAAATGTGATCCTGTCAAGCTCCTTCCTGTACTGCTTGGTCTCCACTATCTTCTTCTCAATGTTGCGTTTCCTCTTGGTTGCCCTTATACCTTTGAGACGGTCCTTAAGACACCTAGAGGACAAAGGAGTGTTGTCCAATTCCTCTTCAGCACCAGCCTGCTCAGCAACGGTTTTCTTCCTAGCATCTTCTTTCTCTGCTGCTTTAATTTCAGCTTCCTTTAGATCAGCGGTCTTGAAGTGACGTTTACGAGTCCTCTTCTTCCCAGGAGATACAATCTCTATTCGCTCCCCTTTTGAAATTGGTTCGGCAATCTGATCCAGAATGAGTGTTGATTGCTCGGAGGCCTTCTTGGCCATGATTTCGTCTATCTTTTCAGTTAGCTGATCACCTAGCTGCACAATCTCCTCAAGATGCTGAAAACATTGCTCTATTTCAACATTCTTGGTTAGTGCGGCAATTTCCACAGCAGACAGAGGAGAAGCTTGCTGCATTACTTGGTATCCCAAGGAACGTTCATCAACTTCTTCATCAGAAGTAGGTTTGTCTATATCCACGTTTGACTTGCCTGTCAACTTCTTAGGTCTCTTAAAGTGGAGTGGTTTGGCTTCCTTCTTCGTCAAAGGAATGAAATCGATTGAAAAGAGCTTCACACCCTGATCGACCTTCTTGGTGCTCAAGATTATCTCAAAAAATTTGTTGATCTACAAACCAAAGTTGACATTCGAAGAGAATGAACCATCCACTGACATATGGTAGTTCTTTCGACCATGCTCTGCTCATCGCTCATAAAAGAACTCAGCCCAATTTCCTTTCACCTTGTCTGTGAGGGCCATCATAACTTCATACTTCTTAGCAGATAATTCTGAATAAGACCCAGCATCACACTGGATCATCTTGATAACCAATTCAGCGAGGATTTTGAATTCCTCTTTCAAAGTTTTGATGGGGGTGGCTACCCTAAATGAAATAATCTGCCCTTTCCTATCCTTCATGTGACCGAGCTTTCTCCACAAGTTCCATCTCCTCTCCATTTCCCCAATATCGTTGACCTTATATTGACATAATCTTTCTCTATGATTTTGTAGCCCAAATATCTTAGCAAGAACCTTTGCATTCACGTCAATAATATTGCCATAGATGGAGGTTTTGAACGACTTTTTACCATCATCCATCACAGCCCTAGCGTAAAACTCAGATACCATGTGCGGGTGAAAGTTTTCGGGTTCAGCAGATAAATTCTTTAGTACCTGTTTGCTATCCAGAATATCCATTATCTAGTCTGGAATGTGGGAAGGAACGAGAGGCATATACAAAATCCGGTCCTTCATGATTTAAGCCAACCTCCTTTGTTCTTTGGTATGGTCGATCTGCTCCTTCTTCCGAGCCAAGATCACGAGCTGACCATAGGGGATTGAGTCATTGATATCCTCCTTCACAATTCCTGTAAAATCCCGATGCATGTCGTTCATGCAGGGGTGAACCAGTAATGGGTGGAAAAGTATAAATGGGGGCCACACTAGTTCCGGAGAGACGATTATCAAAAATGGACTTCTGGGTTGATGATGATTTAGGATTTGTATCCATTTTAGACAATAACATCGGGTATCAGAGAGATTTTGAGAGGTATAGAGAAGAAATGAAGGCTTGAGAGTTTGAGAGTTAGGGATTCTGATTTGGGTTCCGATGAAAAAAGAAAATGAACAGTGATGATGGTTTGAGTTTATACCTTTGGATGTAAGATCCAACGGTTGAGGGAATTTCTGCAATGAGTTAAATCGGCGGTTCAGAGCCACCACGTCTTTTCGTAAGGCCTCCCATGCTCTGAGAAAAACTCGAGTGCTTTTGACGTGGTGCTTCCTTATTTAGTGCAGTCGTCTGTGTGCATTAAATGCAACGGGTCCCATCAATTTGAATTTAAGATTTCCCGCCTTGAATTGTGAGATTGCTGAGACCATAGACCCAACAGACTACCATCGTGGACAGCAACGGAGACTGTAGCTTAGCATCCACAGTCGAGCGGAAGATATGCTATCTTTCCTTCCTAATTCATCATCATAAATATCAGCTGATACTCAACAATCAATATTGTGATGAGTGTCTCGAGCCTTTCGTTGACTTGACCACCTTTCGTCACTGCTGACTTTGATTAGACCTTCCATGCACATTTGTCGATCCCTCTCTTCACGATGCTTCGAATTCTCAGAGATGAGATGAGTCGTCGTGATCTTCTGAAAGATTTTACAGCCAGTCATTATGAAGGAACATGATCATTATTCTCCTTATAAATACCACCCTTGTGATGACCCTTATCTTCACACTTCTGCCTTTCAACTTTCTCTTCCCTTGCAATCTTTCAACCTGAAACACTTCCTTCTACAAACATGAATTCTCCACAACAAGAAGTAGAAATCCGAAGGAATCAAATACTCAATGAATCTGGCTTGTACACGGAGTACGAGTTGAATTACATGGTGGCTGAGGAGGTTATGGCCGCCGTCAGACAGAACGGGCTTGAGCAGTTCGTCTGCTCCACCCCCCGCCAATTCCAGGAGGCTCAGCTCTAGGAGTTCCCCCGCACATGTGTGCAAGAGGAGGAGGCTATCTATGGCATCTTCCAAAGCCAACTCGTCCGCTGGACACCTGCTTCTTTTTCTCGGGACTTCGGCCTTTGTTGGGGTCCCATTTCAATCTTGGACTACCGCAGGGGGAGACGGCACCCGAATGGTCGTTGTGGGAGATGTTGAGGCACTCTCCCTTGTTCGAGTTAAGCCCAACGGTCTCTGCATCCGGGCTCCGAACTCCGTACTGGGTGATGTTCCGCATCATCCAGAACATGGTCGTTGGCCACGACCATGACGATTGGACTATCTCAAGGGAGGTCTGGAGGGCCATGATGGCCTTGGATGATAGGGCGGAGGTGGACTAGGCTGCCTTCATCTTCGAAGCCATCCTGGACTGCGTCGCGTTTTATCCGGCGGTGCCCCTCCCATGTGGCATGCAGCTCAGCTGGCTACTGGAACAGAGTTTTCCAGATATAGCTGCAGGTCGCTCCAACCTAAGGGAAACTGACTTCTTTCCCTTCAGGCCTTGCTCCCCCTACTAACTGAAGTCACTGTAATTTTCTTTCTCCCTTTTATGTAAATATATTTTATATAAATGAAAGAATCTTTTCTTCAACTGTGGTGTGTCTTTCTTCTGCATCTCTCATGTAACCACATAACTTCATTAACTTCAGCAATTCAACTTAACAATTTTCGAATAACTCCTCCAAGTAAGAGTACATCCGAAAATGTTAAGACTCAAGAATTACTAGCCTTCGGCTTTGACCATCTACTGAGCAGATCCATCATCTCTGCTGATTATCTAGCAAAAATCTGTATCTTGAATTGTCTAGCAGAGTCTCCATTTCTGCTATCATCCTAGCAGACTTCTCTTCAGCAGAGATACTTAGCAGCGACTAAACGTAAGCTGGGATTTGTTTTTTCACACTCCCTCCAGAAATCCAAGAAGCCCAGAAAGAATGAGAATAGCATCTCATTCATCCACAGCATCGTCTAACTCCATAAGGCCCAACTTGATACATAACTCCTTGAATCTTGTCTCTGCTAGGAGCTTAGTAAAGAAATCAGCAATCTGATCCTCCGTACATATGTATTGAATATCAATATCCTTCTTCTCCTGATGATCTCGAATAAAATGATGTCGGATATCGATATGCTTTGTCCTCGAATGATGCACAAGATTCTTCGCAAGGCACATATAAGTATTGTTGTCGCAGTAAATTGGCACACAATCAGGAAGGATACCATAATCCTGTAGTTGTTGCCGAATCCATAAAATTTGCGAGCAACAGCTAGCAGCTGCTACATACTCTGCTTCAGTGGTCGACGTAGCTACAGAATGCTGCTTCTTGCTGAACCAGCTGATCAGCTTGTGTCCAAGAAATTGACAATGCCCCTGGTGCTTTTCCTATCAATCTTGCACCCTCCAAAGTCTGAATCCGAGTAACCACTCAGTTTTAGGCTATCAGATCTAAGATACCAAATCCCAAGACCTTCTGTGCACTTGAGATATCTTACAATACGCTTAGCAGTATCCAGATGTGTCTTCTTAGGGTTGGCTTGGTATCTCGCACATAATCCCACAACATATGAAATATACGGTCTGCTGGCAGTGAGATATAGAAAAGAACCAATAATACCACAATAAAGGGTGGGACTCACATCATCTCCCTCCTTCTCAAGAGCTGCTATGCACGTAGTGCTACTCAGAATTCGCAGACTCTTGGTCTTCTCAGGACAATATATTGCAATTAAATTGCGTGTGTATTTCCTTTGATGGATAAAAATCCCTTCACTGGACTGCTGAACTTGAAGTCCAAGGAAGTATGACATCTTCCCCATCATGCTCATTTGAAAGTTACTCGTCATGAGCCTGGAGAACTTATCACATAGGTCTTGATTCTTTGATCCAAATATAATGTCATCTACATATATGTGAACTAGTAGAATGCTCTCTTCGTCTTTGATCCGAAAGAGAGTTTGATCAATTCTCCCTTTCTTGAATCCATTAGAGCGCAGGAACTTGGACAGAGTTCCATACCAAGCTCTTGGTGCTTGCTTCAAGCCATATAAGGCTTTCCTTAGCCTGTATACTTGATTTCCTTGTTCGAAGCCTGGTGGTTGCTCAACATAGACTTCCTCTTTGAGCTCACCATTCAAAAACGCACTCTTCACGTCCATCTGCATAAGCGAGAATTCATGGTGTACAACGTATGCAAGGAACAACCTTATTGCTTCCAGTCGAGCTACTAGAGCAAGTGTTTCATCATAGTCTATGCCTTTGCATTGTCTATATCCTTTTGCTACGAGGCGCGCTTTATTTCTGACAAGCCTGCCGGCCTCATCCTTTTTATTTTTGAACACCCACTTGGTGCCAATAACACTTTGATGTTCTGGCCTGTCCACAAAGTCCCACACATGATTGCAAGTGAATCCAACAAACTCCTCTTACATAGCGTTCACCCAATCTGGACATCGTAGAGCATCCTTTACCTTCATTGGCACCTCATGTGTTATATAGAAAGCGAGCATCGTATTGCCTTGTCTTGTTAGGATAGGATCATTAATATCTCCAAGAACATCATCAAGAGAATGAGCGCGCAACCATACTGGTCTTATGGGAACTGAAACTTCAGCATTTCCTTCTCCTGCTAGATCGTTCTCTGCTACAACGTTCTCTTCAGTATTTGTCTGGTGCTCAACTTCAAAATTATCAGCAGCACGGTCTTCAGCAATAGGGACATCAGCAACCGGTATCTCAGTAGCAGGAGCCACTGTTGGGATTTTATACTGAAAGCATATATGATTAAGTGTTTTGTGCACTGGTCTTCATATATGTGTTGCTAAAACAATGCTCGTTGTCTGATGAAACAAACATACAATGAACCATAACATCCTATTATCTCGCCTATAGGGATGACCATATGGTGTGTAGGAGATCACAGAGGATCATATGAGTAGTTTGAACTAGCGAGATATAAATAGTATCACAGCTGAGACAGTCCCTGGATAAGCTATCGGTCTAAGTTGCGGCACATCGGTTCATAAGTGGGCTTATCCTAGCTACTTGATGTGTCAGTACATGGTTATGTATTGTTGGGATCAACGGTAGGATGTGCCATTCTCATTGACGTATGAATGAGCCAGATCCGTAACATACTTCCTATGATATTAAACCTAACTGAAGGATAAGGGGTACACACAGATTGACCACACTTTGATTTACCATGGTGGTGAGTCTTACATGTACTCTTATACCCGTATTTTGGGTGTTGGCAATTTGTGTGTGGTCTGCTTAGACTGGACGTTTAGGTAAGCATATCCGTTTCAGGATGGTGACATTCCCTGGGAAGCTCACAACTGTCCATCGCCATTGTTCAGATTCAAATCCAGATTTACTTCATAGTTTTATTCTCCGATCTAGATCTGTAGATCAAACGTTGAAGATCAGGTATTCTTAAACTCCATCCTCTGCAATTAATTTTGTAGGAGCATCCATAGGTTCGCATGGTTTATTTAATTAAAATTTATTCATGATATCCTAAGAACGATCCTTGGCATGAATTTAATTAATGGGAACTTATGTTGTCCATCGTAGACTCAAACCCTACAGCCTCTGCTACGGGATCTTTAGGAACATGAATCTCTTCAGCAAGTATCTCAGCAGTTGGAATCTCAGCAGCACCTCTGCCAAGACCTTCAGCAGCATCTATTCATTTTTCTGCAATAGGAGGTGACCTTGATATCTCCTCCTCTTCGTCATCGAGCAATCCCAAGATATCGAGATTATCATTGAGATGAATAGGTGTGGCCTCAGCATGATCATTAGCATCACTGGCCTGGTCAGCAGTCTGGTCTCCTGCTGAGTGCGTCCGGTTTGGATTGTAGTCATTCATAGACTTAGTCGGATCAATACGCATATTTTCGAAAGAATTTAAGAACGATTGACCATTGACATCATTAGTCTCATGATTGCTAACCTCTTTTTCTTTTATGGCTCTGTGCACTAAAGTAGACTAATCAAAAATAACATTGCATGTTATTTCCACAATTCCGGTAGTCTTATTTAATACTTTGTAGCCTTTGTGAATAGGGTTACCGTAACCAAGAAATACACCCTCATCTGACTTAGGCAAAAAAGTATTAAGTTTCGACTTCCCATTGTTATGGATATAACATGTCGAACAAAATGCACGAAGATGAGCTATAGAAGGCTTACGACCTTTGTACACTTCATAGGGAGTCTTGTTAAATCATCTAGTAATAGCACTCCTATTCTGTGTATAGCAAGCCGTCGTAACTGCTTCACCCCAATACTTAGTAGATAGCTCGGAGTCTGCTAGCATTGATCGAACGACCTCCTTCAACATCCGGTTCCTTCTTTTTGCTAGCCCATTTTGCTGAGGAGTCCTAGCAGTGGACTTTTCATGTGCAATACCAGCTTCAGCACAGAAATCCATTCCCACTTCATTACAGAATTCTGTTCCATTATCAGAGCGAATCCTCTTCAATGTGAATTCTTTGCTGTTTTGCTCTTTGAGGATTAACTGCGGTAGAATGAGATTTACTTCGTCTTTGGTCTTTAATAAGCGAAACCACGTATACCTGGAAAAGTCATCAACCACCACAAGACTATAAATTCTTTTACTTACAGTGGGTGGAGTGACAGGGCCAAAAAGATCCATATGTAGTAGCTCTAGGATCCTTTGCGAAGTGGCCTTCTCAGGATTGGACTTAAATGATGCTCTGGTCTGCTTTCCTTGTTAACATGCTTTGCAGACCCCTTCTTTGCGAAGAGTTTCAGCGGGCAGACCTAAAACAAGCTTGTTCTTGGCAAGGTGGTTAATAGTTTTGAAATTCAAATGGTTGAACCTCTTGTGCCATAGCCATGTTGTCTCTTCCTTACTTAAGGCTAAGAAGCATGAATGCTGTTGACCACTCTGCCAATCAACAATGTATAGGCCACCCTTGCGGATACCTCTGAGCTTCACTTCACCTGTAACAGTGTCAGCAATAGAACAATCAGTATTGACAAAGGATACAGTGTACCCATTCTTGCATAATTGACTTATGCTCAGTAGATTGTGCTTGGGGTTGGAAAAAAGTGCTACGTTGATGATTCTCAATCCATTATGCTCAATGCACCCTCTTCCAACAACTTTGCCTTTGCTGTTGTCTCTGAACTTGACTTTGGGGCCATAACAGAATCTTTGAATATCTGAAAATAACCCCTCATTCCCGGTCATATGTGCGGAGCAGCCGCTATAAAGGATCCATTCGTTTTCTATATATGACGCTTTAGCACTTGGATCTTGTCCCTGCAAAATAATCAATCAAGTAGATTTAGGTACCCGTATAGCTTTGGGTCCTTCGTGATTAGCATGGATCATCATTCCTTTCGGAATCCACATCTTGGTTATCTTCAAGATCTTCTTCTTGATTTCACCCTTCACCACCTTCTCGACCTTAGGTATAATATGCTTAACATTTCTAGATCTAGGTGATGCGGTGTGCTTAGCCTTCCTTGCCCTTTGAAATGAAAATGAGTTGGGCTCAGGCCTTACATAGGTGTTCCTCCTATGTAGAGTGTTCTGCTGATATGACAGTCTTACAGCAGTATAATGAACTTGCTTGCCCTTTTGAAAGGTAGGATTAGGTATCCTTGCATTAGAAACATAACACTCATCATTTCTTGGTATAGCTGAATATGGTTTAGCATAGGCTCTCTGATTCCTCTGTTGTGGTCCAGCAGGTACATACCTAGCATTTATCGTTTGGATCATCTGTTGAGGTCCAGTAGATACGTGCTTAGCATTCATTCTTTGGCTCCTCAGCTGAGGTCCAGCTGATGTATACTTAGCAGATCCTAATAGGAACCTTTGCTGAGATCTAGCAGACGAGTGTTTAGCAGACTCTGGTTGTAACCTCTGCTGAGACTTAACAGATGCATTCTGCTCATATCCATTCTTCTGCTTAGCATCCTGCTTAGCGTTTGAAGATTCAGCAATAACTTTCCCTTTTCCTTTGTCAGCAGTGATATTTCGAGCAGAAACAAATAAGATCGGTTTCTGCTCAGAGGATTTAGCATGAGTATTCAACGTCTTTCTAGAAGATTCACATCCAAGGCCAGACTTATCTTTATGATGTCTTTGCTGGCAAACAATGGCATTGAGAACTGCCTTGCTGGATGTATATTTACAGATGCAATCCTCTCTAGTTTATTTTTCAAAGCAAGATTTTCTTTCTCTAATTTTTGAAAATTTTCTGAAAGTTTAGAGAAATCTGCTTTCAATTTTAAAAGTTCCTCACTATTTGACCTTAGTCTTTCGACTTCCTCGGTCAAGGATTGAACATTTAATTTAAGTGAGGCATTTTCTCCAACAATAGCATTTTTGATCTCATACATCTTAGAGAATTCAATTGAAAGTTTTGTCAAATAATCTTCCTCAGAATCAGGAAAAGATTCCTTTGATTCATCCATGATTACTATGCTAGGAATGCTGGTAATTTGTACCTCATTTTCGTCTACGGCTAGAGCTGATTCACCACTCTGCTCAGCACCAGCATCAGCAAATTGATCTTCGACGACATTTGCCATCAGGACTGGCAGAGCTTCCTCATCATCTTCTTCTGAGGAATAGTAGTATTCTTCATCGTCATCTGGAATGTCAGGTACCTCTGTCCTTGTCAGCAATGCTTTGGTTACGGCTTTGACGGCACGTTTCTCGAAACGCTTCTTCAAGCGATCTCTTTCCTCTTTGCTGACCCTTGGACACTCGTGCTTAAGGTGATCTGGCGATCCAGATTCGAAGCAAGTCCTGGGCTTTCGCTCTGCTGAGCGGAAGGATGTTGATGTTTGCTTAGCTTCTTTAGCTTCCTTCTCGGCTTTGGCTTCCGTTATCAACTTCTGGAGCTTCTTTATTTGCTCTTCCAGTTCACTGATCTTTAAATCAACAGGTTGGGAACCTGAGGTTGAGACAGTCTCCTATGCTGATGATGCTGGTGTAAATCTCTCCTGATTATGGAACGGCTTTCTCGGTGACTTCCACTTGTGTCCATCCTTTTTGACAATGTATGCCAAGTCCTCATGGTTTCCAGCATTCGATGATGTGGGTTGTGCCATAGCAGCCTCATTTTTCTTAGATTGCTGGATTATGAACTCATGAGCTTTCAGCTGTGAAAACACTTCAGCAGTTGACATTTCACTTAGATCCTTCTTACTTAGGCTTGTCATCTTAAGAAACCAATCACTCCTTGGGAAGAGTTTGGATATGATTTTATTGTTCATCTCCCCATTATCATAGGTTTTGCCCACATTTTCGAGCTCGCTACAATCGTATCGAATCTATCCTCCATGGATTGAATGGTTTCTCCAGGATTCATTGAAAATGATTCATACATGTCCCCAGCCACTTGGAGTTTATTACGTTTCATCTACTCAGTTTCCACAGAGCCTTTGCACAAATAATCCCACATATCTTTGGCTGTCTTATTTTCTAGAATTTTATCTGCCATCAAGGGGGGTAGGCAGTCATTGATTAGCTTCATGGCAACGTACTCCAGCTGACCCCTTTTCTTGTCTTCCAGCGTCTATTTCACATAAGGCTTTGGTACCATCTCCGGATGTGGTTGGCCTTCAGCGGGTGGGGCTACTGAGGTGTTAACCTTTATGATTTCTATAGGGCCTTTATCCAGCACATCCCTCATCTCCGGATGAATACTTTAGAGTTGGATCATGGCCAACGTCTTCCAGGACTAGAACTTCTCATTGTTATACTTGGGAAGATAGTGATTAGTCATCTTGTTATCCTTCACCTGAGCTAGACAAACACAGAAAATAGAGTAACACCGCAAGAAAAGCTAAGATCTAGGTCTTAAGCGACTCAGAAGCAGTCGGTTTTTCAACCTCCTTCTTTGATACCACTTGTTGGTTCTTGAGATTAGAGTCATCGTGACTTAGATTAAACTCTCACACAAATTGCAGCGGAAGATTTAAACGTTCACTTGCACTTTAATTTATTTTTAAAGATTATTTAGCTCAACTTGGCTTAGGTTTTCTTATAGATATACGCTAGCAACTCTGTTGCTAGGCTTCAAATCAGTTAAATGTTAAACAATAAAACAGTAAACTAGATAACAACACCGAGTTTATAGTGGTTTGATCAAAAGATCTATGTCCACTCCTTAGCCGAAACGCTAAGAATTTCACTAAGTATACGGTGTAGAAGGATTCGCCACTCAAGTAAAGCAGGCAGTGAACTTTCGGGCTGGCTACTTCACGACTATCCTCCGTTACTCTGAACTCCTCAGGCGTAGTTCCGGCAGAGTCATGGGCACACCTTCGTAAAACTCGCCTTTGCTACTAATGGAAGATTTATAGTTCCTTCCGAACTTTTCTTCGAGTACGGCTAGACGCCCGTCTTAATCAATCCCTTTTTAGAGAATTGATTGTTGGATGCTTCCAATAAAGGAAGGTATCCCAAAGATAGAAGATTCTTGAGCAAAGTCAAGGAATCTCTTCAATGGAAATGCCAGATAATCAAACAAGGACATTTAGGTAGTTGAAGGCTTTGAATGTCTTTCGATTGTAGCTTTCAACTGACTACTCTCAAGCTTTTTGCTTTTGTCTTAGGAATCTTTCGAGCCCATGTGGAGGATCTCCTTAATAGGGTCAACTGGAGGAGATGGATGACTATGCACTGGGTCACATACCCTCCCTAGTGCGAGAGTTTTCGCCACACTCCCTTGTGCAATCAGAGGTTCTCCTTGACTAGGAATCAGCTTGACGAGATCCTTGGATGCCCTACAGGAGGTTGCTACAATCACCCAGCGACTTTAATCTGGTGGGATTCTGGAGACAGATTGCATCGAACGCCGACAAGTGGGGGGATCTCGATTCAGGGGCTCTCAAAGCCTCCTCTATCGATACCCCTATTTTCCATTACATCCAATGATGTATGGGGGTATTTGTTGATTATAGGAAGCAGAGTGGGAAGGTTCGTTCCCCCAAGTTGTTGGCTCTCTGGGGGACACTCACGAAGACCCCGATTAGAATTGCAGCACTAGTGATGGATAATTGGGAGAGACAAAAAGGGCCAAGTACAACACTATCTGGAGTGGGGGATTTATCACCCCCATCGGCGAGCACTTTGGGATCCCGACTGTGGACTTGACAACTTGTCCACCACCCACTGGCCTTGATGGCTTATAGAATTAATAGATGTAGGTGATTTTCTGCCGGCCGCAAGGCGGTTGGTTCTTGAGACTCTGCAACGGCGACCTCTCCCTTTTTCCTAGCCAGATTTCACACATGTCACGGACTTTAAATTCCATGACAACTGGCTCATGAGCACTGATGCTCATATGTTGTTTATCGTCGGCCAGCAAGGAGTAGGAACCGCCACATCTCGCCTTTGGCACCGTCCATGGACGAGGCCTAATCGGTGCGTTTTGACCTTCGAGTAGGTGAGAGAGGAACAACACTAACAAAAGCTCTTGCAGCAGAGCACTATGGCAGCCGATAACACGATGGGGGATGCCACCAACAGCGGGGGACTTCGCATTCTTTGGTGGAGAGAGATCGAGTTCTACTGATCCGGATTGAGATTAGTATTTGAACTTTATGTAGTAGCAACAGTAGTTGGCCGAGTAGCAGTGAGCCTTCATGGAGCATCAGTATACATTCATGGAGCAGCTGCGCACTTTCTTTGAGGAGATGCGCATGATCATCAAGGGAGTGCGCACTTCGTTTGAGGAGGAGCGAGTCGTCAGTGCAGCCCATCAGGAGTCAGTCGTTGTGCAGCTGCAGTACTTGATAGGGAGGATGGATGACATATCAACCATTCTCTTACAGACAAGGTCTTTCAAAAGATCACAGCTAACAGTTCGTTCCACTTCGCCATACGTATCCACTAAGTCAGTCCAGATCCCAACAGAGCTACAATAGCCCATATACTTGAGCTTAAACTCTCTAGACAGGTTATCTGAGATTAACTTATAAGTAAAATCTTCAGATGCAACCCATCTGTCATAGAATTGCTTCTCACGTCTGGAGACTCTATGATAATGCGGAGCAAGTGGCTTCATAGTGAGAACAAACATATGTTGCTTAGACAGGAGTATACTCAACGCAATATCTCCACTGAGGAAAGTTCGGACCAGTTAAGGGATTGAGAGCTAGAATATGATCAACAGTAGACATAGACATATCTGAAACAATAAAGAATCTTAAATAAGAACATACATGCATAACTTCGAAAACAAAGGCATTGAAAACCTCTTGATAAATCAAATACAAATGTTTTCCACTAATAGCCCAAGAGTGCGCACCGCAAGCTACACTCCTAGACGTTTATGATGTCACCCTCAACAAAAACTGCGGGTTTTAAGCCCCAATTCTTTAATTTCATACCATGTCAGGAACCTTTAGACACTTGAAATTAATAATTAGTGATAAAACTTAGACCAAGCTACAACCCTTAGAGACAGTTTAGCATGACACGTAACCATATGCACAACCCTTAAAGCTTTTGTTATCTAAAATTTTAATCAATCCTAGAATACTTATGAAAGAGATCTACGCAAGCTACACTCGTAGACGTTTACGCAAAACCCTCCAACTATTCACATAACTTAAATTGTTTTTCTAGAAATCCCAACAACTGCAACCCATGGACCTCCGAGAATTAGCAAGCTACACTCGTAGACGTTTACCAAGACGAGAGATTCACTTACAGCCTAGGACCGCTTTGTGGAGGTCTGTTGATTTTTTTAAAAAAAATCCGCTTCAAAAGGTTTCTTAAATGCGTACACAAATAATTTCATTGTCATTATATTTTCCAAATTTTTGCATGTAATTAAACAAGCCAAAAAATTCCCAAAATATAATCCAACAAGTAATTAATCACATAAGCATGCTTGTAAAGCTGTAAATAATAAAAGCAGTAAATTATGCTTTTCCTATTATCTACACATGATTATTGCGCAATAAATAAATCACATATCATACGAGGACAATTAAGACAAACAAAAATTCCTCGTGGCCCCACAAAATAAGAAAATAAATCCTATCTATTATAAATTTGAAAAATAAATCTTTTTGGATAACTCTAAATCTTTCTTATAATCTTCAGGGCCTTGAAATCTTCAACCACCAAATCTTTTGGGATCTAGGGTTTTGTGATTTGAAAATTGGTCCCACAACTCAATTGCAAACCCTAGGGTTTACATCGAATTGGACTAAACATCAAAACATGAACCACCACCGTAGGGGCAGCAACCACTGACGACATCCATCACTGCCGCTTGCAGCCCGTGCGAGCCACGTGCGCCGCCGCCTGCTGCCGCATTCTGCCACCGCCAATGTCTGCCCGCTGCCACAAGCGCGTGCAGGCCAAGCCTGCCACCATGCGCTGCCCGCCTCTCACCCGTGGCCACACACATGCGCAGACCCAGCCTGCCACCATGTGCACCGCCTGCAGCCGCCGATCTGCCGAGACCGCACGTGCGCGGCCACCTGCCACCGCTGTGCGCGTCTCCCTTTTCCTGCTGGTCTTCGTCTTGTTCTTCATCCCATCCCGTCGAGTTTACAGATTTGAAATAAAATTACATAGACTAAACTATTACAATTTTCCTATCAAATCTAATCATGGATATTCTCGTGATTTTTCAAAATAGATTTAATCCAAACACGGATAAACCTGAGCGAGAGCCCTTCCACACGGGACTCCCAGATCACTATGGCTGACTTTCATCTCTGTTCGACCAGTTGGTCTCACAGTTAGATAGGCTTATACCATTACGCTTACAAGCAGAATCGCCGTTTTCTGGGGTTTCCATTCAAAGCAACTAACACTTCTCCTTCTGGCCTTCCAGCACCGAGCATGTTTCAGACTCTATACACTGTGTTACCACTTAGTAGAGTCCTGTGTTTTTAATAAATAGTCGCTACCCCACTTCTTTTTTTGCCAAGTTTCATTTGATTTGTTGTTGATTGGTTGATGGAAAAGCCAACAAGCTACGGCTTGAAAGCTTACCTTATTATTATGAAAAGGAGTAGCTTGTTGTTCCTTGTTCTGTAGCCCCGAGTTCTTGTTGCTTGTAGCTTATTGTTTGTTGTTTGAGTTATGAGCTGGAGTTTGAGTTGAGTTACGGGTTGCCACAAGGAACAAAAAATCATCCATAAAAAAAGAAAATTCATACAAGCATAATGAATAAATCTCATTCAACAGAGCCATGAAACAGGAACATGGCTCTGATACCAATTGAAGCGATTTTTCGTGAACTAAATCACCAAATTCTATTATGCAGGACCAAACATGGATGTTGAATACAATAGGCTATTCATCAAACCCTAGCACATTACTATGAATTTAATGCGTGGATAACGAGAATACCTTTACTTCCGTAGAGTCTGTTCTGATCTTTTGCGTTTGGATATCCAACTTTAATTCAACCACGCGATTCGATTAAATCTGCAGAAATTGAAATTAGCGAAACCAATTTCTTGATTTAATCGAATAAAAAAATAAGAGAAAAAGTGTTTGTTCTCAAGATCAGATCTTCAGATCTGTATCCCAATGTTGTTCAGATCTGCTACTAGTGTGGTTTCCACAGATCTGTGATGTGTAGGACAGAGTCGAATTCCCTCGTCTCCCAAACACAAGCGTCGTCGCCCCCTCTCTCTCTCCCTAGGGTTTCAAACTGATTTTAATGTTCTAGAAGTGGCTAGGGTTTCAGAGAGAGAGTTGTCTATTTATAAACCTAGGGTTTTAACCCTAATGGGCTATTGGGCCTTTTATTTCAGCATATTTAATTGGGCCAGACTTGGGACCTAATGCAAATAATAAAGTAGGCCTATGAATTAATTAATTCCCATGTCCACAACCTAGGCCACAATTAATTAATTAATATTAATTCTTTTTCACCACTGAATTAATACTGACCTACCCCTTTATTACCACGTTGTGAGAATGGGTAGCATTTATCTGAGAATCCCCATATTTAAGGTTACTGGATATTCATCAATTAATCGGAGCTTCAGAAAATCTCTATCTAAAATTAATTAATATCTTATTTTCCAAAGCAGCACCACTCATGCCTGAACTTAATCAGCCTGCAAGACTTTGGCACGATGAACAATATTGAGATCCACAGGGAATGTCCCCATCCTATTACTCGGATATGGTTACCCAACTCATGTCTCAGGCTGTACTACAAGAATTGCTACTACCCAAGATGCGGATTTACGAGCACGTTACTTAGGCTCTCCACCATGGCAAATCAAAGCTACAATCAACCGGTGCATACCCCTGAACCTTCGTTAGGGTTTGGACTCAGTCAAGAACGAGATCTTGTATTCGTTGATGTAAGACATACAAATACATCTCAATATGGTCCAATCAATACGCCACCCTTGCCTACCAGCATATCAAGTAACCAAGACAGATTACCTCTTCTAACTATAATGCAGCCATCTGGACAGACATATCAAGTAACCAAGACAGATAATATTTATGTCTCACTAGGTCAAGTTATCAAACTGTCTTCTGCGATCTACAACACGCCGTATGATCGTCCGTATCGGTGAGACAAGAGGATACCGTTGTTACGTGCATGTAAGTCTGTTTAACAGATAGAATAAAAGTCAATCGTATACTCATTGTAATAAATGCTTACTGTATACAAAACCCAACAATCTCATACTTATACCTAAAACATTACAATAGCTATTACAGAGTATGCAGTGCGTCTATCTACCCTGGCTATCACGTTAAGCACTGTCAGTGGTCGGCATCCACCTCAGACCCATCTCACGAATATGTCTTTCGTAAACATTCTGCGGTAAGCTCTTCGTAAATGGATCAGCTAGGTTGTCTCTAGTGTCAATCTTCTTGTAAATTTATAGACACAATTAAAAACATAAAATAAATCACATAAAGCATGCTTGAAAATTTAAAAATTACAACATGCTTAAATAGTAAATAATTAAAGCAAGTAAACATGCTTTCCTATTATTTACTAGTGCGCACATAATAAATGTCACCAGTACGATAAATAATTTAAAAAACAAATAAAAATTCTCGTGGCCTCTCACATGCGATTACAACTGAAAAATAATTAAATCTAATGTATTACAAGATTTATTTTCAGTACAGATCTTCAAACTGGGCCTCCACTGGACTTGAAAACTGAATCGGATTGGGAAATCAGCATTTGGGCTTCAAATTAGGGTTTCTGGCCCAAACAGCAGCCAAACCCTAATTTTTCTGGATAGCAGGCCGCCTCCGGGCTGACAGGCCCGAGCTACGGCCTAGGCAGCAAACCCTAGGGTTTGTAGAAACCCTAGCCGCCAGCCACCAGCAGCCCAGCCGCCGCCGCCTATGGCTGCTCCCCGCCGAAGTTCGCACTCCAGCCTTCGCCGCCGCTCGCGCCTGCAGCTCAGCCACGTCAGGTCGCCGTCGCGAGTTGCCCCAACCACCGGCGAGCCAGATGCTGCTGCGCAAAAGCAACAAACGCAGCAAAGGCTACGATGCCTCCACCGCCGCGCCCACCGGCGAACGGAGCAACACCCACAGCCGCGCGCCATTGATAACCTCATTATTTTACAAGCTTATCTATATTATTTTCAAATATTTTATGTAGTTTTGTTGAGTTTATATATATATTCTATGCATGAGTCTATATTAGGTGGTATTATGCGCAATTTGGTGTTTTTGTAGGGTTTTAGGCCTAAGTTCACGAGAAAGCCGTTCCGAAAGCAGTGATGTATAAGAGTAGCAGTGTAGATTTCTTCCGCAAGAAGAATTCAGGCTATTGGAACATGGCAATGGATGATGCTTTGAGTTAGCTCTCCAACGCAACTGGAATCGGGTCAATCGAAGTTCGGAGGAGGAAGTTATGGCCAAAACCGTGAGACCGCGCAGAAGGGGCGAGAAGCTGCGTCGACAGATGCCAATCAGCATCGATCGACGCCGACCAGGAAGCCACGTCGATCAACGTGGATCAGCCATGATCGACGCGAGGCTGTCTGCTGGAGCGGAAATTCGATGAAAAATGGATTTATTCATATCTTTAGCCCTAGATTTGATATGATACATATCCACCCCTATAAATAGCCTACTAAATTCGATTTTTCAGCATTCCCTATCATATTTTCATTCTACAATTTAGTTATTAGAGTTTGGAGACTTGGGGAACACGAAACCCTTTTATTTTCTTGTAAGTTCTTTATGTTTATGCAATACAATATGTTTTCTTTTGGATTTCTATCTGCGATGATTGGCTAGAAACCCTAGCGGGTTCTAGGGGTTGATATTATTATGGATGCATGTTAGGATTAATTAATTAGGTTCATGATTCCTGTGATTATTTTATAATTCTAATTTAATTCGAGGACCGAGAGGTGACGATTAATTTAGATGTCTAGCTATTGATAGAAAGACCGAGAGGTGAATATTAATAGTGGGAATAGGAATGCATGATACGTCTACTCTATCCAAACAGATGTACTAGATGTAGGAATTAAACTGATTTGCTTATCAGATTGACTAATTTGATGTACTTTGAGACCGAGCGGAGATAGTCACTAGTTAGTAATCTAGGTTATATTTGCCAAACAAGGAAATATAGTATTATTGCAGTATTCCACCTGTTAAATTAATTGATACCTACATGTCATCCATAATAAGAATTCTTCCCTAGAATCTGTGTTCTTTTAAAATTACTTTCAGAACTACTTTAATTTTCAGCATTGTCATCTTTACTTTTATAAAACCCTGATTTTGGATCCCTCAAACAATGAATCTTAGGATCATAATTAGTACATAGGATAATTTCCCCACACAATTCCCCTGGATCGATAACCTTAGGGTTTACAAATTTATTTGCCACTGTTTCTATAATTAATCTGTAGATTTTACAGTGATCACATTGAATTTTCCCTAGTTAGCCACTTTTGAGCCTATACAAAATTTTTCTTTCCTTGTCTATGAGATTAAGAAGAAGTATTGGTTTCGCTCAGGTCTTGAGTTGTGATATATGGAGTGGAATGATTGTGAGATGGAGATAAGAAACTATAAATTAGTTGTGAAAAGATGTGTGAAAAAGAAGCTCAAAGAAGTAATTAGAATTCTCATAAGCTCTCTGAAAAGAAAAAAAAATACAAAAATTATGTAAAGAGCATAAGAGTTTCAAAATGAGCTAGAAAAATTTAAGTTGTGTGTTGTTGATATATTTGAGGAGATGAGGTGGATGATGAATAGAAGGTGGTTTGGATTGATTGAGGAAGTACAACTTGATTGATTTTAGACACTAGGCCATATTTTCCCTACCCTTCACAGAAAAGCCTACATTATAACCTAATGAAAGTCCTTTTTGATTCTCGACTTGTGTACACATTCTAGCAGTGGAGATATTAGAAAATTTGCAAGCCTATGGTAGAAATTTCTTCATAAATGTTGTTGAGTGTTTTCATCTATACCTTAAACACTTGAGAGTTGAGCGATACACTTCCCGTGAGTTCTTCCACTGTTGATGAATTTTTTGTCTCTTTCAAATTGCTTGTGGTTAGTGAATTTTTGATTCTTGACT